>JAODAL010039070.1:0-38418 GCA_025379985.1 Phyllomedusa bahiana
ATATCTAAAGTTAAATTTTTTTTTTTAAAAGGAGTTGAATTTCAAACTTTAAAGTCCTCATCAAGGGAAGACAGAACTGTCAAGGATTTGTATATGGACTTCGGGTCAGAATTGGGACCATTGTCAGAATATGGTGCCTAGGACCCACCAGTGGAGTTGATTCTTTGGCCCCGTCCGTGGGATTGATTCTTGGAGCCACCAGTGGAGTTGATTCTTGGGGCCACCAGTGAAGTTGATTCTTGGGATCCACCAGTCGAGATGGTTCTTGGGATCCACCAGTGGAGATGATTCTGGGATCCACCAGTGGAGATGATTCTTGGCATCCACCAGTGGAGTTGATTCTTGGGGCCCACCAGTGGAGGTGATTCTTGGCACCCACCAGTGGAGTTGATTCTTGGGGCCCACCCGGGTGGTGGTTAGATTCTTGGGCCAACAGTGGAGGTGATTTCCTTGTGATCACACCAGTGGTGGTGATTCTTGGGAGCCACCAGTGGATTTGATTCTTGGGATCCACCAGTGGAGTTGATTCTTGGGATCCACCAGTGAAGTTGATTCTTGGGATCCATCAGTGGAGATGATTCTTGGGATCCATCAGTGGAGTTGATTCTGGGATCCACCAGTGGAGATGATTCTTGGGATCAACCAGTGGAGCTGATTCTTGGGGCCCCCAAGGGAGCTGATTCTTGGGGCCACCAGTGGATTTGATTCTTGGGGCCACCAGTGAGTTGTTTTTGGGGGATCCACCAGTAGAGATGTTCTTGATCCACCAGTGGAGATGATTCTTGGCATCACCAGTGGAGTTGATTCTTGGCATCCACCATGAAGTTGATTTTTGGGGATCCATCAGTGGAGATGATTCTTGGGATCCATCAGTGGAGTTGATTCTGGGATCCACCAGTGGAGATGATTTTTGGATCAACCAGTGGAGCTGATTTTTGGGGCCACCATGGAGCGATTTTTGGGGGCCACCAGTGGAGCTGATTTTTGGGGGCCCACCAGTGGAGTTGATTCTTGGGGCCTCCAGTGGAGTTGATTCTTGGGATCCACCAGTGGAGTTGATTCTTGGGATCTACCAGTGGAGATGATTCTTGGGACCACCAGTGGAGATGATTCCGGGATCCTCCAGTGGAGATGATTCTTGGGATCAACCAGTGGAGCTGATTCTTGGGGCCCACCAGTGGAGCTGATTCTTGGGGCCCACCAGTGGAGCTGATTCTTGGGCCCACCAGTGAGATGATTCTTGGGACCCACCAGTGTAGATGATTTTTGGGGACCCACCAGTGGGGGATGATTCTTGGGACCCACCAGTGGAGATGATTCTTGGGGCCCACCAGTGGAGCTGATTATTGGGGTCCACCAGTGCAGTAGATTATTGGGGCCCACCAGTGCAGTAGATTATTGGGGCCCACCAGTGGAGATGATTCTTGAGAGGCCAGCAGTGGGGGAAGCAGAAGCCTCAGATGTGGCAGGAGGAGATTTCATACTACGTCAGACTCCAACAGGCACTGCAACTAAGTTGGAGTCACTGAATATAGTGCAGTCTGCGGATTTCAGACCACCTCCGACTCCAATAGACTGTGCAGCTTAGCTGGAGTCACTGATTATAGTCCAGTATAAAACACTGGTAAAGAACAGAGCAGAAGCAGAGGCTCAGGTGAGACAGGAGGAGATTCCAGACTACTTTAGGGCTCCAACAGGCAGTGCAGCTCAGCTGGAGTCATTGATCATAGTTGTGTCGTAATGCAACTAAGTAAAAAAATCCGGCTTATTTAATAAAAGAAAAAAAAAAAACCTTATAAATTTCCGAGAGCGAATAGAAATAACAAGTGACACTCTCTCCTAGGCTGCAGCCAAGATATTCTCTCAAGCCTCCAGGTGACCATTTTATTCCTGCTCCCCGTTTTCTCCTCTGCCTGGAAAGTGAAGGGTTAACCTATCAGATAACGAGCCTTGAAATCTTCATTTAATCATCTTTTCTCTCCCACTGACATAATTGCTGGTTTTGTTCCCATATGTGAGGCCTTGTAGGAGGATGCACTTTTCAGGTGGCTCTTGCCCCTCCGCAGGTTGCAGTGAATTGATGCGGGCAGCGCGAGGGAGGCTAAGTGGTGCTTTTAGATGCCGATACACTAACGACTACAAGATGGCACGTAATCAATGTGTGAAGAATGGGTAATTCTCACTAATGCCTGCTAATGTTCTCATAATGATCTGTCAGAGCACTGCAGCTAATTACCATCATGAAAATTTGGCACACATCCGGTGAAGATGTCGCCAGTGTTGCTGAATGCGAAATACGTATTGTCCTCCGTCTCCCTCATGGTACCTTGTCTTCCATCCTCATCTGTTGGCTCCCATCCCTCATTGTGCTGTATTGTTCAGGTAACTTGTATCTTCTGGGGGGGTCCATCACTTACCCGTCGACGTATGAGGAGCCTGGAGCCATGCGGCATCCAATCAGGCAGAATGAAAGCTTCTGAAATTGCCATAATGTAGCAAGGTCTCCGTGAAGACACAATCTAACAAGACTCTTTTGACCACTACAGGTGGCTCCACCGGGCTAACTACAGCTTAACTCCATGTAATCCCTCAGGAGGCCAAATTCAGTCTATAGAATGATAAAAAAAAAATCTTTAGTCTCTTCACATACACAAATTGATGTGACAAGTAGCAATGAGATAACGAGATAGAAAGTGTTTGTTCCATATTCCTCCATATTGGAATGGAGAGGGGGCCAACTTGTTGTTACCATCAGATTAATTGTATGAAATGACTAACAATTATTTAATATATAAAGGGTTAAATAACTACTATTATTATGATGCTTCTATGTAAAATACTATAATACTGCCGCTTATTTACAATAATATAACTACTATAATACTGCCCCCCTATGTACGAATATAACTACTTTAATACTGCCCCCTATGTAAAAGGGAATTTTTAACTGCTATAATACTGCCCCCTATGTACAAGAATATAACTACTATAATACTGCCCCCTATGTACAAGAATATAACTGCTATAATACTGCTCCTATGTACTAGAATATAACTACTATAATACTGCTCCTATGTACAAGAATATAACTACTATAATACTGCTTCCTATGTACAAGAATATAACTACTATAATACTTCCTCCTATGTACAAGAATATAACTACTATAATACTGCCCCCTATGTACAAGAATAAAACTACTATAACACTGCCCCCTATGTACAAGAATATAACTACTATAATGCTGCCTCCTATGTACAAGAATATAACTACCATAATACTGCTTCCTATGTACAACAATATAACTACTATAATACTGCCCCCTATGTACAAGAATATAACTACTATAATACTGCCCCCTATGTACAAGAATATAACTACTATAATACTGCCCCTATGTACAAGAATATAACTACTATAATACTGCTCCCTATGTACAAAATATAAACTACTTTTAATAACTGCCTCCTATATAAAAGAATATAACTACTATAATACTGCCCCCTATGTACAAGAATATAACTACTATAATACTGCCCCCTTATGTACAAGAATATAACTACTATAATACTGCTCCATATGTACAAGAATATAACTACTATAATACTGCCCAAATGTACAAGAATATAACTACTATAATACTGCCTCCTATATACAAGAATATAACTACTATAATACTGCCCCTATGTACAAGAATATAACTACTATAATACTGCCCCTATGTACAAGAATATAACTACTATAATACTGCTCCCTGTGTACAAGAATATAACTACTATAATACTGCGCACTATGTACAAGAATATAACTACTATAATACTTCTCCTATGTACAAGAATATAACTACTATAATACTGCTCCAAATGTACAAGAATAAAACTACTATAATACTGCTCCTAATGTACAAGAATATAGCTACTATAATACTTCCCTATGTACAAGAAATTTTAACACTATAATACTGCCCCTTTATGTACAAGAATATAATACTATAATACTGTCCTCTATGTACATGAATATAACTACTATAATACTGCCCCTATGTACAAGAATAAAACCCTACTATAATACTGTCCTCTATGTACAAGAATATAACTACTATAATACTGTCCCTATGTACAAGAATAAAACTACTATAATATAGGATACCACCGTGTTTTGGATTCTTTAATTTAATTCTTGTATTATATCTGTTTTTTAGATACAGTGGGGAAAATAAGTATTGGATACTCTAGTGATTTTCACACCTGCAGAAAACAGATAGGTCTGTAATTTTTAACGCAGGTTTACTTCAGCTGTGAGAGACAGAATCAAAAAAAAATCCTGAAAATCGCATTTTCATTATTTTTAAACCATTAATTTGCATTTTATTGCCTGAAATAAGTATTTGATACACTAGAAAAACAGAACTTAATATCTGGTACAGAAACCTTTGTTTGAAAATACAGAGGCCAGACGTTTCCAATAGTTCTTGCCCCAGTTTTACAGACACTGCAGCAGGGATTCTGGCCCTCTCCTCCATACAGATCTTCTCCAGATCTTTCAGGTTTCCGGGCTGTCATTGGGCTACATTGTGTTTCACCTCCTCAAGAGATTTTCCATTGGGTTCAGGACTGGAGACTGGCTCGGCCACTCCAGGACCTTGAAATGCTTCTTACGGAGCCGCCCCTTAGTTGCCCTGGCCGTGTGTTTTGAGTCATTGTCCTGCTGGAAGACCGAGCCACGACCCATCTTCAATGCTCTTACTGTATGAGAGAGATCGTTGGCCAAAATCTCACCATACATGGCCTCATCCATCCTCCTTTTAATACAGTGCAGTCATTCGGTCCCCTGTGCAGACCACCCCTCTCCCCAAAGTATGATGTTTCACCTCCCATGCGTCACGGTAGGGACTGTGTTCTTGAAGTTGTACTCGTCCTTCTTCTTCCTCCAAACATGGCGAGTGGATTTGATACCAAAAAAGTTCTATTTGGTCTCATCTGAGCACGTGACCTTCTCCAGCCTCCTCTGAATCATCCTGATGGACATGTGCTGGCGTGAGCAGGGGGACCTTGTGCGCCCTGCAGGATTTTAATCCATGACGGCGCAGTATGTTACTAATGGTAATCTATGAGACTGTGGTCCCAGCTCTATTCAGGTCATTGACCAGGTTCTCCCGTGTAGTTCTGGGCTGATCCCTGACCTTTCTCTGAACCAACCTTACCCCACGAGACAAGATCTTGCCTGGAGCCCAAGACCCAGTAAGACTGACAGTCATCTACTGTTTCCTCCACTTTCTAAAACTTGTGCCAACAGTTGTTGCCTTCTCACCAAGCTGCTGCCTATTGTCCTGTAGCCCATCCCAGCCTTGTGCAGGTCTACAATTCTGTCCCTGGTGTCCTTAGAAATCTCTTTGGTCTTTTCCATGGTGGAGAGGTTGGAGTGTGATTGATTGTGTGAACAGGTGACTTTTATACTGGTGCAACTAATACAGGTAATGAGTGCAGAGCAGGAGGGCTTCTTACAGAAGAACTAACAGGTCTGTGAGAGCCCAAATTCTTGCTGGTTGGTCGGTGATCAAATACTTATTTCATGCAATAAAATGCAAATTAATTACTTAAAAAAATCATCCAATGTGATTTTTCTGGATTTTCAGTTAAACAGAAAGGGGAACATCTCTCCTTGGGGAGAGCATGATATAGATGTGTAGAGTTTTGAATTGCCTTTTTGCCCTCCACTAAGCATCTGCATATCACAAGCCATTATGGGAAATGAGCTGAGAAGCTCCAGCGCCCTCTATTGGATGTAACAAACGCTCAGTTTGCTTTTGACCCACTGAGTCTTGAGAAAACAAAAGGGATATTAGCCAAGCTAGTATCACCCATCTGCATACAGCAGCTGTTACGGAGTTTTGCCCCTCATCAGAGCAGAGCGATACTGGCTGGCTGACTGGGTGGGAGGCAAAGAGTGGCTCAGAAAGGGGAAAATCTCTGCTTTGCGGAGAGCACCATTATGGTGTGTAGATTTTTGAATTTCCTTTTTGCCCTCTGCTAAGTATCTGCATATCACAAGACATTATGTAAAAGGAGCTGAGAAGTTCAAGTGCCCTCTATTGGATGTAACAAATCCTCAATTTGTTTTTGGCCCACTGAGTCTTGAGAAAGCAAAAGGGATATTAGCCAAGCCAGTATCACTCATCTACATACAGCTCTTTCGTGGTTTTGCTCCTCATCAGTGCAGAGCAGAGCGATACTGGCTGGCTGGGTGGGAGGCAATGAGTGGCTCAGAAAAGGGAATATCTCTCCTTGGGGAGAGCAAAATGGATATTAGCCAAGCCAGTATTGTCCATCTGCAGACAGCTGTTTCTGGGTTTTGCCCCTCATCAGTGCAGAGCAGAGCGATACTGGCTGGCTGGGTGGGAGGAAATGAGTGGCTGAGAAAGGGGAACATCTCTCCTTGGGGAGAGCGCCATATAGGTGTGTAGAGTTTTGAATTGCCTTTTTGCCCTCTACGAAGCATCTGCCTATCACAAGGATGGGAAAGGAGCTGAGAAGCTCAAGCGCCCTCTATTGGATGTAACAAATCCTCAATTTTGCTTTTGACCCACTGAATCTTGCACTGAACAAAAGGGATATTAGCCAAGCTAGTATCAACCATCTGCATACAGCAGCCGTTTCGGGGGTTTGCCCCTCATCAGTGCAGAGTTGAAGTGAACCTACGATAAAAATTCCTGACCTCTTGACTCTTTGTAGGTGGGATTCGCCCGTGTATTCAATACTTATTTTCCTCCTGTATAATAATAATAAAAAGTCAGAAAACTTAACGCATTTGCTTTTGCATTTTGTCTTCTTTTGCCTGAACTTCTGGCCACTTCTCCGCTCTGCGTTTGGTATTATTTCGTGTTTCATCTGTGCTTCTCCTCTTCGGATGGACGTTGCCTCCAGCGCTCTATCTGCTTTTCATGCTTCCCACAGTAAATTCTCCTACCAGGCGCCGGTCGGGGAGGAGACCCCAGCGTGTTCCCTGTTCGAAAACTCACATTATTGTTCAGAAAATTCCTTGTGATTTTCGAAGTGTCAGGAGCAACAGGGTCGGAGAGCGCCATGGGGTAATGATCAGAGAATGGTGAATTTGGCGCCTCCCGCGACGTGGGGTGAAGACGTACAGTAGTAAAGTGAAGAATTAAGTTGGATTCTATATTAGTAATATGTTGTATAAATCACATCATCTGTTACTGATTTATACAGTAAGGTTCCCGGACTTTGCAACAAGTTATGTAGGTTTTCAGCATTAGAAAAACATGCCTGCCCTCTTCCTAAAACAGCGCCACTCCTGCCCACAGGTTGTGTGGGGTATTGCAGGTAAGTGCTATGTGATTTCAGGGGGCTGGGCTGCAATTCCAGGAACAACCCACAGACAGGGGTGGCGCTCTTTCTGTAAATTTAGGGCTGGCTGTGTGTGTGGTTGATTACAATTACTATGAAGTCACTAATGGCTACAATAGTTTGACGATATCTCTGTAGTCACATGGGGGTATGGTCCTCAGCCGCATCACTACAGGATGAAATGATAGAGGAGAGGAGCTGAGCTCTGTGACATATAGGGTTATATGATAGAGGAGAGAAGCTGAGCTCTGTGATATATAGGGTTATATGATAGAGGAGAGGAGCTGAGCTCTGTGATATATAGGGTTATATGATAGAGGAGAGAAGCTGAGCTCTGTGATATATAGGGTTATATGATAGAGGAGAGGAGCTGAGTTCTGTGATATATAGGGTTATATGATAGAGGAGCTGAGCTCTGTGATATATAGGGTTATATGATAGAGGGAGAGGAGCTGAGCTCTGTGATATATAGGGTTATATGATAGAGGAGAGGAGCTGAGCTCTGTTATATATAGGGTTATATGATAGAGGAGAGGAGCTGAGCTCTGTGATATATAGGGTTATATGATAGAGGAGAGGAGCTGAGCTCTGTGATATATAGGGTTATATGATAGAGGAGAGGAGCTGAGCTCTGTGATATATAGAGTTATATGATAGAGGAGAGGAGCTGAGCTCTGTTATATATAGGGTTATATGATAGAGGAGAGGAGCTGAGCTCTGTGATATATAGGGTTATATGATAGAGGAGCTGAGCTCTGTGATATATAGGGTTATATGATAGAGGGAGAGGAGCTGAGCTCTGTGATATATAGGGTTATATGATAGAGGAGCTGAGCTCTGTGATATATAGGGTTATATGTTGAAAGAGAGGAGCTGAGCTCTGTGATATATAGGGTTATATGATAGAGGAGAGGAGCTGAGCTCTGTATTATATAGGGTTATATGATAGAGGAGAGGAGCTGAGCTCTGTGATATATAGGGTTATATGATAGAGGAGAGGAGCTGAGCTCTGTGATATATAGGGTTATATGATAGAGGAGAGGAGCTGAGCTCTGTGATATATAGAGTTATATGATAGAGGAGAGGAGCTGAGCTCTGTTATATATAGGGTTATATGATAGAGGAGAGGAGCTGAGCTCTGTGATATATAGGGTTATATGAGGAGAGGAGCTGAGCTCTGTGATATATAGGGTTATATGATAGAGGAGAGAAGCTGAGCTCTGTGATATATAGGGTTCTATGATAGAGGAGAGGAGCTGAGCTCTGTGATATATAGGGTTATATGATAGAGGGAGAGAAGCTGAGCTCTGTGATATATAGGGTTATATGATAGAGAAACTGAGCTCTGTGATATATAGGGTTATATGATAGAGGAGAGAAGCTGAGCTCTGTGATATATAGGGTTATATGTTAGTTGGAGCGAAGCGGAGCACTGTGATATATAGGGTTATATGATAGCCGGAGAGAAGCTGAGCTCTGTGATATATAGGGTTATAGGATAGAGGAGAGAAGCTGAGCTCTGTGATATATAGGGTTATATGATAGAGGGAGAGGAGCTGAGCTCTGTGATATATAGGGTTATATGATAGAGAAGAGGAGCTGAGCTCTGTGATATATAGGGTTATCTGATAGAGGATATATGCTATCCGAATAACTATGCCCTGTAGTGTATTTATACTAGGAGTACATACCAATGCAATATATTTCCCATATAACATAGTGCTTTTATATAAATACCATACAGGAAACGCATAGCACTTATATATACCTAAATAACACTGTCATATGGTGTCTTTATACTAGTGTTATACTAGGAACACCTACCAGTGCAATATACTGCCAATATAACACTGCCATGTAGTAGCTTGATACTTATACTATACTAGGATCCTAATGATTGCAGACCCCAAGGGTTCGGAGACATCAGGTAATGCGGTCACATCTGTTCTCCCAGGTTGGGATGGAGTTGTGATATCTCCTGTTGTTTGTGGCCCCTCTTCCCCGCACCCCCCAGGCCGCAGCCGATCCCCCCCTGCTTCCCAGCACATGTCAATGTGTCATAGCTTCATTTCTCAGACATATGTGCTGCAAGGTTGCAGAAGGCAGGATTAATATT
The DNA here is from genome assembly GCA_025379985.1 of Phyllomedusa bahiana. Taxonomy (NCBI): domain Eukaryota; kingdom Metazoa; phylum Chordata; class Amphibia; order Anura; family Hylidae; genus Phyllomedusa; species Phyllomedusa bahiana. The sequence goes on from JAODAL010039070.1 coordinate 9,481, forward strand.
TGCGCAGCAATGTCATCACTTTGGGAGACCCAGCAGAGAGTGCAGGCAGCAGCGAGGATTAACCCCTTCCCGGCCGCACCGGGCCAGACACAGGATTAGCTCCGGCTTTACCTCAGAGGTCACAGAAAGGATTAGATTTGCTCTTTTATCTCCTAATCTTGGGTCATGGGAGTTATTCCAAACTGTTCTGTCTGGGTTTAACCCCTTAGAGCCCAGAGAGGGTTCCTTATTAATCATCTCATTTAATTTAAATGAACCCCCTTCCTATCTGGTCAGAGGAAGGATTAACTCTTTCCGTCCCATCCATAGATAATGTCCTAATAGATAATTACTACTATTGTCAGCCCAGAAGTCCTGGTGTAGTTCTGGTACCATCGTTTCTAAGGTTCCTGAGACAATCTTCTAAAGGAAGAGGCATTTCTTTCCTCCCAGACTATTGGGACACAAACAGCCTACTAACCGCAATCCCCCACATGGTCTCTACTGCTTTGTATTTACCCCTTCTATCTATTATCATCTTTAAAGGGGTTTTCTCATCACAAGCTTTTGCAGACTTGAGCTGTTTCTGTCTCTTACAGCTTCAAATCCAGGGGTGGTTCTCTCCTCCCAGTAGACGGGTCTCTCCTTCCAGTAGGCGGGTCTCTCCTTCCTGTAGGCAGGTTTCTCATCCCAGCAGGTGGGTCTCTCCTCCCAGTAGGCAGGTCTCTCATCCCAGTAGGCGGGTCTCTCATCTCATGAGGCGGATCTCTCCTCCCAGTAGGTGGGTCTCTCTTCCCAGTAGGTGGGTCTCTCCTCCCAGTAGGTGGGTCTCTCCTAACAATAGACTGGTCTCTCCTCCCAGTAGGTGGGTATTTCCTCCCAGTGGGTGTGTCTCTCCTCCCAGTAGGCATGTGTCTCCTCCCAGTAGGTGGGTCTCTCCTTCCATTAGGCGTCTCTCCTCCCAGTAGGCGTGTGTTCCTTCACTGAAGACTGGTGACATCATTATTCTGTGTGAGCAGTGGAAGGGAGAGGATGTCTCAGCTCTGCACACCTTCTGCAATGGTCAGTTCTCATTTCTACAGAGCTGTCGCCTCCTTCCACAAGTTCCTTGTAACCAGAGCACTTGCATTGGTGTAAGCAGTCATGCATACAGCCTGAAATGATGAAACAAATGTGACAAATGCACTCTACCTCCTGCCTGATAACAGAGGGGGGAGCAGAGGGCATTTCTAACATTTGTTTCATCAGTTCAGGCTCTAGGTATAACTGTTTAGATTAGCTCATAGCTGCTATACTAAAATGATTTAGGTAATGCAAACCAATTGAAAAAAAGTGTTTGTTTTTACTGTCCCCATCAGTACAGATGTGATCTTTGTAGCGTGAAAACCCTTTTAAGGTTTGCGAACAAATGATGAACTCCTTTATTCAATCAATCATCAGAAACCCAGGAAGATAACGAACAGGAAAATCTAAAACTAAGTCCTGGATTTTGAAATTTGAGCCATATTGAGGAAAGTATGTTCCCACCCCTCACTCAAAGATAACGTGTCATAACAGCACAGCTAGAGGAGCTGCATATGGTCTTCCAGAGCCCAGAGCATTGTGACCCATTTAGTACCTCCAATCACTTCTCTTTGGCAGAAGAATATTTAACTTCCGGGTTAAGTAGAAGATACAATGTATCATTCATGAAACTTGGTTCCTTTCACTTCTCATTGACAGGAGTGGGGAGATACAATATATCCATCATGATGATTGGCTCCTTCCACTAGTCATTGACAGGAAGGAGTAGATACATTGTATCCACCATGACGATTGTTTTCATACAAAACCCATTGGCAGGAGGGAGAAGAAGCAATGTATCCATCACGATATGCTCCTTCCACTACTCATTGGCAGGAGGGATGAGATACAATGGGCGACATGTATGAAGCTCGCCGGGTCGGGGCGCACCTTTCCGCCAGTTTTCCGGTGAAATCTGCGCCTGATTTATGTCGGCGCCGGAGGTGCGCTCATACATCCTATGTAAAGTCCGCCGCGCCTCGCCAGTGTGTGAGGCGCAGTGCGGGACTTATGCGCAGTGCGGCGCTGCACCTATGATTCGCCGCCCGAGGTAGTGCGCTCATACATGCGGGGAAAAGTCCGCCGCGCCTCGCCAGTGTGTGGGGTGCAGTGCGGGGACATGGGCGCTGTGCGGGACTGCGCCTCACATGTATTCCGATTCGAGACAGGCTGGAAAACAGTGAGAAATCATAAAAGATGTCCGTGCGGAGTATGAATAAAAAAATATTATCAGAAAAGAGCTCAAACCGTCAAAAAAAAAAATAATAAAAACAAAATCACTTTCCAATATCCTAATTCAAGAATTAGGATATTGGAAATTGCCGGGAAATACAGTAATTCAAATTCTGTAAGCGCTTCTCATTGGTCGGCAGAAGCCAGCCAATCAGAATAGGAGCGACAGTGGCCCATTCTAACCTATGGAGGAGTATTGACCAATCAGAATAGAAGCGACAGTGAACCATTATATCCTATGGAAAACTATTGACCAATCAAAATCCACGGCAGGACAATTCAAAATACAGTAAAAATGCAGAAAAGAGCTGATTGGGTGAACTAGCGGGGGCTTGGCTAGCTCAGCCAATCAGAATAGGAGCGACAGAGACCCATTATATCCTATGGAGAAGTTTGGACCAATCAAAATCAAAGGCGGGACAGTTCATAATACAGTAAAAATGCAGAAAAGAGCTGATTGGTTGAACTAGCGGGGGCTTGGCTATCCCGGCCAATCAGAGCGCGAGCTACTTGTCCCATTGTAGTCTATGGAGAGATGGGCGCAATGCAATCTCGGCTCTCAGCGCCGTGCAGCATGGAGTATGAATAAAAAAAATCATTTTTATTAGTTGTAAAATATTCTCTGAAAAAGAGCTGAAACCTTCTATAAACATAAATCAATTCTATCCCGGACAACGCGTTTGTCGCCGGAACCGGCACAACATCAGGAATTGGGTTATAGAGAATTGCCGGGAAATATAGTAATTCAAAATCGGTACGCTATTCTGATTGGTCGACATAAATCAGCCAATCAGAATAGGAGCGACAAAGACCCATTATATCCTATGGAGGAGAATTGACCAATCAGAATAGGAGCGACAAAGTCCCATTATAAGCTATGGAGGAGAATTGACCAATCAGAATAGGAGCGACAAAGACCCATGGTATCCTATGGAGAAGTTTTGACCAATCAAAATCAAAGGCGGGACAGATCAAAATACAGTAAAAATACAGAAAAGAGCTGAATGGTTGAGCTAGAGGGGGCTTGGCTAGCTCAGACAATCAGAATAGGAGCGACAGAGACCCATTAAAACCTATTGAGAACTATTGACCAATCAAAATCAAAGGCGGGACAGTTAAAAATACAGTAAAAATGCAGAATAGAGCTGATTGGTTGAGCTAGCGGGGGCTTGGCTATCCCAGCCAATCCGAGCGCGAGCTACTTCTCCCATTGTAGTCTATGGAGAGATCGCCGCAATGAAATCTCGGCTCTCAGCACCGTGCGGCATGGAGTATGAATAAAAAAAATCATTTTTATTAAGTGTAAAATATTCTCTGAAAAAGACCTGAAACCTTCTATAAACAAACATTAATAAAATCCCGAAAAATGCGTTTGTCGCCGAGACCGGCGCTATATAAGGAATTGCAATAGAGAGAATTGCCGGGAAATACAGTAATTCAAATTGTTTAAGCTATTCTCATTGGCCGGCATAAACCAGCCAATCAGAATAGGAGCAACAATGGCCCATTAAAACCTATGGAGAACTATTGACCAATCAGAATAGGAGCGACAAATAATAATAATATTTATTTATATAGCACCAACATATTCTGCAGCACTTTACAATATAGAGGGAATAAACACAGACTAACCAGACATTACATTATAAAAAAGCTACTGAGAAATGAGACACAAGGTGTGAGGGCCCTGCTCGCAAGAGCTTACAATCTATCGGGTGTCTGGGTGAGACAAAGGGTGACAAGTGCTTGGTTTACAATGGACCAGCCATGTTACATAAATATGGGGTAGTATACAAAAAAGTGGATGACCCTGCCATCCCAACCATACATCTATATACAGATAAGTGCCTGTGGGTGCCAAAGTGCAGGAAGTGACGAATCTGTGACAGAATTTGGGGGGTTGACAATTAGGGATCTTGATAGGCTTGTCTAAGAAGATGAGTTTTCAGAGCGCACTTAAAACTGTGAGGGTTGTGAGTGTGCCTGATCACATGGGGTTCGGATGAGTGAGGTTTGTAGTCTTAGATCAGTAGCAGAGCGGAGAGAGCGGGTAGGGTGGTAGACAGAGATAAGGGAGGAGATGTATGGGGGTGCAGCACTGTTGAGAGCCTTATGGGTGAGAGTGATGAGTTTATGCTGTATTCTGTACTGAATGGGCAACCAGTGCAGAGACTGACACAGGGTAGAGGCATCAGTATAGCGGCTGGAAAGAAAGACAAGCCTGGCTGCTGCATTCAGGACAGATTGGAGAGGGGAGAGTTTGCACAGAGGGAGACCGATAAGCAAGGAGTTGCAGTAGTTGAGACGAGAATGAATAAGAGCAACAATGAGGGTTTGAGTTGTTTCCACAGTGAGAAATGGACGGATTTTGGAGATATTCTTGAGGTGCAGGTGACAAGAGCGGGCAAGGGATTGGATATAGGGGATGAAAGACAGATCGGAATCTAGTATAACCCCCAGACAGCGGGCCTGTTGCCTAGGAGTTATGGTGGTGCCACACACGAAGAGAGAAATAGCAGGGTGAGGTCGGTTAGTAGATGGTGGGATGACTAGAAGTTCAGTTTTAGTGAGGTTTAGTTGCAGATGGAGAGAGGACATGATGTCAGAGACAGCGGACAGACAGTCACTGGTGTTTTGTAGCAGAGCAGGAGTGATGTCTTGGGAGGAGGTGTATAATTGGGTGTCATCAGCATAGAGATGGTACTGGAAACCAAATCTACTGATGGTTTGTCCAATGGGGGCTGTGTAGAGTGAAAAAAGGAGAGGACCTAGAACTGATCCCTGAGGAACCCCAACAGCAAGAGGAAGAGGAGAGGAGGTAGAACCGGAAAATGAGACACTGAAGGAGCGGTCAAAAGGGTAGGATGAGAACCAAGATAGTGCGGTGTCCTGGAGGCCAATGGCGCGGAGCATGCTGAGGAGAAGTTGGTGATCCACAGTGTCAAATGCTGCAGAGAGATCCAGAAGAAGCAACAATGAGTAGTTACCCTGAGATTTTGCTGTCAGGAGATCATTTGAAACTTTAGAAAGAGCAGTTTCTGTGGAGTGTAGGGTGCGGAAACCGGATTGCAAAGGGTCTAGAAGAGAGTTAGCAGAGAGATAGCGGATTAGACTAGAGTAAACCAAGCGTTCCAAGAGTTTAGAGATGAAAGGGTAGGTCAGAGACTGCTCGGTTGTTAGCAGCACAGGATAGGTCCATAGAGGGCATAGTAAAGGGGTTATGATGGCGTGTTTAAAGGAAGATGAAAAGATCCCAGTGAAGAGAGAGGTTGAAGATTGCAGTAAGGTGAGAGAGGACAGCTGGAGAAATGAACTGGATAAGGTGGAAGGGAATGGGGTCACTAGAGCAAGTGGTGGGGCGAGCAGACAGGAGAAGCCTGGACACTTCTTCTGATGTCGGGTCAAGGGCTGAGAGCAGAGTAGAGGATGTGCGGGGAGGGACAGGATGGGTTCTGCTTGGGGTTTGTGATGTGATGTTTTGCCGGATGCTGTCAATTTTGTCTTTGAAGTGAGTGGCCAGGTCTTCAGCACAGAGGTCAGTGTGTATATAAAATGAATAATAATATGGGGGGGTAATGAAAAAAAAATATTAATTCAATAAAATCATGTTTATTTCTTTATTTTCATTACACCCATACTATTGATCCTTGGCTAACGAAAATAAACCTGATTTTAGTGAATTAATATTTTTTTTCGTTGCCCCCATATTATTGATCTTTTTATATACACATCGGGACAACTTCTGTAGTCTTATCATTTGATTTCGGCCGTGTATAGTTTTATTTCAGATTGCATTAGAAAACCCATAGGAGTGTCGTTCGCTCTCCCATTGGTCCAAATAACGGCGCCTCTTTTAACTTAGCCAATCACAGAGCTCGCTCGGAATTTCTTTTCCCCATTGAACTCTATGAGAAAGTAGCTCGCGCTCTGATTGGCTAAGCTGGACGAGCCTCCGCCGCTTCAACCAATCAGCTCGTTTCTGCCTTTTTACTGTATTTTGAACTGTCCCGCCTTTGAATATGATTGGTCAATATTTCTCCATAGGTTAGAATGGGTCCATGTCGCTCCTATTCTGATTGGTCAATACTCCTCCATAGGTTTTAATGGTTCACTGTCGCTCCTATTCTAATTGACTGGTTTCTGCCTACCAATGAGAATAGCTTAAACAATTTGAATTACTGTATTTCCCGGCAATTCTCTCTATTGCAATTCCCTATGTAGCGCCGGTCTCGACGACAAACGCGTTGTTCGGGGTTTTGTCTGCTTTATTTTTAGAGAAGGTTTCAGCTCTTTATCTGATAATGTTTTACACTTAAAAAAAAATTAGTTTGTTAATCATACTCCATGTCGCACGGCGCTGAGCGCCGAGATTTCAGAGCGCCCATCTCTCCATAGACTATAATGGGAGAAGTAGCTCGCGCTCTGATTGACCGGAATAGCCAAGCCCCCGCTAGCTCAGCCAATCAGCTCTTTTCTGTATTTTTACTGTATTTTGAACTGTCCCGCCTTTGATTTTGATTGGTCAAAACTTCTCCATAGGCTATAATGGGTCTTTGTCACTCCTATTCTGATTGGTCAATACTCCTTCATAGGTTAGAATAGGCCCTGTCGCTCCTATTCTGATTGGCTGGTTTATGCCGACCAATGAGAAGAGCTTAAACAATTTGAATTATTGTATTTCCCGGCTATTCTCTATAACCCAATTCCCTATGTAGCGCCGGTCTCGGCGAGAAACGCGTTGTTCGGGATTGAATTGATTTATTTTTAGAGAAGGTTTCAGCTCTTTTTCTGATAATGTTTTACACTTAATAAAAATGATTTTTTTAGTCATTCTCCATGCCTCACGGCGCTGAGAGCCGAGATTGCATTGCGCCGATCTCTCCATAGACTACAATGGGAGAAGTAGCTCGCGCTCTGATTGGCTGGGATAGCCAAGCCCCCGCTAGCTCAGCCAATCAGCTCTTTTCAGCATTTTAACTGTATTTTGAACTGTCCCGCCTTTGATTTTGATTGGTCAAAACTTCTCCATAGATATAATGGGTCTTTGTCGCTCCTATTCTGATTGGCCGAGATAGCCAAGCCCCCGCTAGCCCAGCCAATCAGCTCTTTTCAGCATTTTTACTGTATTTTGAACTGTCCCGCCTTTGATTCTGATTGGTCAATATTTCTCCATAGGTTTTAATGGTTCACTGTCGCTCCTATTCTGATTGGCTGGTTTATGCCGACCAATGAGAATAGCTTTCAGAATTTGAATTTCTGTATTTCCCGGCAATTTCCAATATCCTAATTCTTGATATGCGCCGTTCTAGATTTTTGGAAAGTGATTTTTTTTATGTATTTTTTATTTTTGAGGTTGAGCTCTTTTCTGATAATGTTTTACACCTTTATAAAGGCGATTTTTTCGGAATCATACTCCATGCTACACGGAGCTGAGCGCCGAGATTTCTGTCGCGATCTTCTATCTGCTTCCTCGCATGTTCCGTTCTTGCTTCACTTCGCCTCCGCCGGAGCATTTAGACCACAATAAACCAGGTCTGCCTGTCTGAGCTGCCGAGCGCTGCACTGCGCCTCGCTTTGCCGACTCGCGATCGTACATGCCTCGGAGTTTTCGAGTGCACCGTGTCCCGCCCCGGAACGCCTACCCCGCACCCACACCGCGCCCACTGCCCGCCCCTTCATGCGGGGCGCAGCTGAAAGTGGCGATCGCTGCGCCTAACACCACATCCCTGCGTCCGACAGGGGGATTCGGGCTGGGAGGCGCAGGATACGCCAAAAAACAGGCGAAAAGCCCGATCATACATGTCGCCCAATGTGTCCACTATAATGATTGGCTCCTTCCACTGCTCATTGACAGGAGGGAGGAGATACAATGTGTCCACTATAATGATTGACTGCTTCCACTGCTCATTGGTAGGAGGTACAATGTATCATTCATGATTATAAGCTGCTTCTACTTCTCATTGATAACCAGGAGAAGATACAACGTATCCTACATATTTTCCTAGACATCTAGGAGCCACATGACGCCTGTAGTATCTCCAATTATTCCTCTTTGGCAGAAGAATATTAAACTCTCAGATCAAATCACAGATACAATGTATCCTTCATGATGATTACCTCCTTCCACACCTTAATGGCAGGAGGGAGTTGATATTATGTATTCTACAAAAAGAACCTATGGCCGCTGTATTCCCTCAAATCACTCCTCTTGGCAGAAAAATATTGAACTCCTTGGTTTAAGAGGTGATGTTTTGTATCCTTCATGATAATTAGCTCTTCCGAGTCCCCATTGGTATGAGATAGGAGATACAATATATTCTACTTAAGAATTAGCTCTTACCACTCCCCGTTGACAGTAGGGAAGAGATACAATGTATCCTTCATAATGATTAGTTCCTTCAACTCCCCATTGAGAGAAAAGGAGATATAATGTATCCACCATGGTGATTGTCTCCTACACTGCTATCTTTCCTTCATGATGATTATCTTCTTGAACTTTTCATTGGCAGAAGAAATGCTATATATTCTACATAGACATCATTTATAGACATCTAGTGCCTCATAACCACTTAAGTGTCTCCTTCTCTTTGGCAGAAGAATATTTAACTCCCCGGTCAAAGAGGTGATACAATGTATCCTTCATAATAATGAGCTGCTACCACCTCTTCAATGGCAGGAGATAGGGGATGCAATGTATTTTGATGATTGGTTCCTTCTACCCTGTATTGGCAGGAGAGAGGGGAAACAATGTATCCATAATAATATTTGGCTCTTTCCATTCCCCATTGGCAGAAGAGGTGAAAGATAATGCATCCTTCATGATGATTGGTTCCTTCTGCTCTTTATGGGCAGGAGAAAGGGCATACAAAGTAGCCATCTTGATGATTGGTTCCTTTAATCCCTTATTGGTAGGAGAGAGGAGATACAAAATATCCATCTTTATGATTGGTTCCTTCTATGAGGAGAGAGGGGATACAATGTATCCTTACTAATTATTGGCTCTTCCCCTTCCCCATTGGCAGAAGAGGGGAGACACGATGTATCCTTCATAAAAATCAGCTGCTATCACCTCTTTATTTGCAGGAGATACAATGTATCTTGATGATTGGCTGTTTCACCCTGTATTGTCAGGAGAGAGGCGAAACAATGTATCCATCTTGATGATTGGTTCCTTTCACCCCTTATTGGTAGGAGAGAGGTGATGCAAGGTATCCATCTTTATGATTGGTTCATTCTATCAGGAGAGAGGGGATACAATGTGTCCCTCATAATTATCAGCTCTTTCCACTCCCCAGTGGCAGAAGATACAATGTATCCATCACGATGATTAGCTCTCTTCTCATTGGCAGCTATGACAGCTGCTATCACCTCTTTATTTGCAGGAGATACAGTATATCTTGATGATTGGCTCCTTCTACCTCTTACTTGCAGGAGAGAGGGGATACAATGTGTCCCTCATAATTATTGGCTCTTCCCCTTCCCCATTGGCAGAAGAGGTGAAACATAATGCATCCTTCATGATGATTGCTTCCTTTTGCTCTTTATTGGCAGGAGAGTGGGGATACAAGGTATCCATCTTTATGATTGGTTCCTTTAACCCCTTATTGGCAGGAGAGAGGTGATGCAAGGTATCCATCTTTATGATTGGTTCCTTCTACCTCTTACTTGCAGGAGAGAGGGGATACAATGTGTGCCTCAATTATTGGCTCTTTCCCTTCCCCATTGGTGGAAGAGGGGAGACACGATGTATCCTTCATAAAAATCAGCTGCTATCACCTCTTTATTTGCAGGAGATACAATGTATCTTGATGATTGGCTCTTTCACCCTGTATTGTCAGGAGAGAGGCGAAACAATGTATCCATCTTGAGGATTGGTTCCTTTCAACCCTTATTGGTAGGAGAGAGGAGATACAAAGTATCCATCTTTATGATTGGTTCCTTCTATCAGGAGAGAGAGGATACAATGTGTCCCTCATAATTATTGGCTCTTTCCACTCCGCAGTGGCAGAAGAGAGAAGATACAATATATCCATCACGATGATTAGCTCCCTTCTCATTGGCAGCTATGACAGAGTGAGCTCCTTGTTAAGTTCTTGCCGGTAGGGTTTCTAGGGCATGAAGCAGAACAGGAGAAGTCCTGGTGGCAAGGTGTCTCCATCAGAGGAGAAACCATGTCCTCTTTACCGGTGTGGAGATGACAGATGGTTTACTGACCTAGATTTTCCTTCAGATTCTGATGAGCACAAATGAAGTTTTGGCCTCCAGGTCGCCTGTTTATCATAGCGGGAAAACAAGTACAATCACATTTGGCTCTCTGCCGTTGTACGTGACTGACGTGTTCATTGTTCATCTCCTCTGTTCTGTCACATGTGGTGAGATATGTTGTGATATGTCCTAGCTTCAGAGATGCTGCACAAAGTGCGGGTTGCCTGACAACATCCAGGTGGAAGAGTCAACTTATAGGAAGATGTCATTTTCAGATCGGGCCAAATAATGTATAATGATCTACACAATAATAGCACAACATAGAATACAGTGACTAATAAGGAAGTTTAGCGGCTGACATCTGTATTAATCATAACGACCTCTCTTCTCCTTGGGTCTTTCTTTGAGTTTTCGGTCTTCTTCATGGTAGGTTTATCATTTATAATATGTGTCTTTATTTTCAGTTACAATAAAGTGTGGTCAAACATGATGCTTCAAGGTCTACAGATACCTGACATGGTCAAGATCTCAGAATTGCTGGAAACATCAAGTGAACAATTCAAGCCTCTAGAACAAATTCTTAGAAGGGGATTAGCTTCTAGAGGGCAAATAGTCAGGAGATTCGTAGGCTCTGCTTTTACTAGATCTATATATCAATGGTAGACATGGGAGCTCCTTCATTCAAAGATGACCTAGAGAGATCCTCCCATTGGGTCATGGTTCTTTAAAGGTAGAGCCACAAGACGTTTCAGCAGTACGCTCTACTGTGGTGTTGGATTTAGTCCAAACCATCAAATGGGTTCCTGGGATTAGTAAAAAAGTTTGTTTGTTTTTTCTCAAAAATATTGCCACTGGTGCTGCTGAGTGATGCCTGGTATTGGAGGTCATACCCAAGTTTAAGATATGGGACTCCTGGGGATGACCAAGCACTGTTCTCTATCCCATAGACTTTGAAAAGAGTTGCAATGCGTAGACTACTTCTTCACAACTTGGCAGGAGGTGGGGGCCAAACCACTCAAGAACACCCCTGAATAAAACAGAAACACCACAGAAGCACCTTTGAATGCCCCCAGATTGTCTGGGAATGCCCCCACACCAACCGGGAATGCGTCTTGGAATGCCACCGGACCAACTGGGACCCCGCATTTTGCAACTGGATTTGCATAAGCCCCTCTGCGTTACGGTCTATTTCACTGGTTAGAATTGCAGTTTGGTTAAGACTTGTACTTAGGGTTAGGGTTGGAGTTTTAGTTGGAGTTGGGGTAAAGGTTCCTCAAATGTTCCCTCAGATGTGGGATTTGTTCGGGTTGGGGTTTTGGCTAGTGTTAGGTTTGAAGTTTTAGTTAGAGTTAGGGTTGGGGTGAGAATTGCAGGGTAATTAGGACAAGGATTACAATTTAAGCTATTGTAGTATTAGTTGGAGTTGAGATTAGTGTTTCTTAGATGTTCTCTAGATGTTGGATATTTGTTGGGGTTGGACTAAGGGCTACTGTTAGGGTTAGATGTGAAATTTTAGTTAGTTTGTTAGAGTTGTGTTTAGGGTTGGAATTAGGATTACAATATCAATTTTACTTGAGCCAAGGTTAGAGTTAGCGTTAAAACTATAGTTCGTCCTCATGTTGGAATGAGAGATAGGGTTGAAGTTTTGATTGGAGTTGGGGTTAAGGTTCCTCAGATGTTCCCCAGAAGAGGGATATTTGTTCAGGTTGGGGTCAGGGCTAGGGATAGGTTTGACATTTTAGTTAGAGTTTATTGGAGTTATGGTTGTGTTTAAGGTTGGAGTTAGAATTCCAGTTTGGTTTAGGGTTGAGATTAGGATTACAATTTTATTAGAGTTGTCGTTAAAACTATATTTTGTTGTCACGTTGGAATGAGGGTTAGGGTTGGAGTTTTAGTTGGAGTTGGGGTAAAGGTTCCTCAAATGTTCCCTCAGATGTGGGATATTTGTTCGGGTTGGGGTTAGGGCTAGGGTTAGGTTTGAAATTTTAGTTAGAGTTTGTTAGGGTTGTGTTTAGGGTTGGAATTAGGATTACAATTTAAATTTTACTTGAGTCAAGGTTGGAGGTAGGGTTAAAACTATAGTTTGTTTACATTTTGGAATGAGGGTTAGGGTGGGATTTTTGATTGGAATTGGGGTCAGGTTTCCAGAGATGTCTCACAGATGAGTGATAATGTTGAGGTTGGAGATGGGATAAGTTTGGACCTGTGGTTGCAATTGGAGTTACAGTTGAGATTCGATTTGGTTATTGGGTTGGGTTTTGGGGTTCACTTCAGGCAATTTGGAGGCTACTGGCTGTGATAGGCTAAAAAAACACATCAAGAACTTTTGACCCAAAGACTATTCAGGTTTGGGCTCTCCTAATTTCCAATATTTTGACTTGTTCCCAAACTAAACTTTGACCTATTTCAGCAACACGAGCTACCTCCAGTAGGGGGAGCTGGAGACAGTTTTCTCCCATCTGTACTAGAGCTAATCTGCATACCTTTTCCCAGGAAGCATTGCTGCTAAGATTTTTTATGCCAGAAGCTAATCTCCTCAAGGAGAACCAATACCCCCAAGACTGTATGGTGCTTCTATCCCAATGCATCTCTTGCACAGGGCATGGGTGGGATTGGCAAATCATGCTGCAGTCAAGTGTAGCCCTCAGTAGGACAAGCCCTTAAAAATCTGGATTTTGAGCTCTTGAGTAGGCGCCAATTTAGAGCGTGTGCTCAGCAGATAGCCTAACCTCTTAGTTAAAGCGTGAGATTGGGAATTTTTGTATTTTCTTACAATCCTGACCTGCAAGTGCTTTTTAGAGAGAGAAAAATCAGACGTTATCCGATCGCTGTTCGAGAGAAGTCCCTCTCCTGGTGCTGTAAGCAAAACAAAATAAAAACCAATCATTAAGTTAGAAAGGGAGCGCCAACCTCACTATATTTCCTTAATTGACAGAGAGGTAAGCTCAGTAGAGCAGTCGAGGATATATAAACAGTAGGTGCTGTGGTCATTTACTTTCTCCCTCACAAGGATATCGCGGCCACATCTTCTCAGGAGAAATAAGTAACCACACTGTCTGAGCCACTTCCCCGCCGAGTTGTGCTATCATCTTCTGGAACATAATCACCATTATCCACTCAAGACCCTCTGTGCAAAATAAAGAGAAAACCGAAAGAAGAAAAAAAAAACGTCCCAGTCTGTCACTTTCTACAACTCCCCCTCCAGCGCTGAGCGGCTCTCCATCCATCGGTATTGTCTCTCTACAGGCAGATTATCTTGCAATCCAATTAGTCCACATTTAATGTTGAGCTTGTCAAGTATTTTTTTCGGTATTGAGGAGCTTGTAGTTTTAGAGTAAATTATTAAAAGCTTTACAGGCGATGGGGGGGGGAGAGAGAAAAGGGGAGGAAAAAAGAGAGGAGAAAATTTACGGTTCTTTATGGGGTAACCGTTATAAAATAAAGGCCCGAAAACTGTTACTGCGGACAACAGGGGGGCCGCTTATAAATGGTTTTACAAGCAAACATTGGCGACGGAGACCCAAAAAATTAATCAGCACAACAGGTAATAAATCATCAATATAATATGGAATAGAACAAATCCATCACAGACTGATGAACGAGAACTAAAGCAATTCCCAAAAACAGCTATCTGTAGTGAGGATTTCACTAAGGCATATTAATAGTAGTCTTAAAGTGGGTTCTATTGTACATAGGGGGCAGTATTATAAGTTAGTTTTATATTCTCGTACATAGGGGCAGTTATTACATAGTAGGTATCATTCTTGTATACAATCTAGGGAGGAGCAGGTATTATAGTAGTTATATATCTTGTCCAATAGGGGGCATATAAATAAGTAAGTATATCCTTCTTGTACATAGGAGCAGTAATATCTTACTGAAGTTATATTCTTGTAATAGGAGCAGTACATTATAGTAGTTATATATCTTGTATATATAGGCAGAATATTATAGAGTATTTATATTCCTTGTACATAGGTGTCAGTATTATATTGTAGTTTTATATTCTTGTACTATTAAGAGCAGTTCTTTATAGTGAGTTATATTCTAGTACATAGGGGAGCAGTACTTAGAAGTAGTTTGATAGTTCTCTGAGTAACATATGTAGCAGGTAGTTAAAGTAGTTTTAATATTTCTTGTACATATAGGCAGTATAATATGAGTAGTTCTGTATCATTACTTGCTACATCTGAGTCGTAAGAGTATATTAGTTATTTTCTGTAACAATATTGAGTGCAGTATTATATAGAATATATATTTCATTGTAACATAGGACCCGGTATATAGTAGATATAATAGTATTCTTGTCTACATATGGAGCGGTATTAATAGTAGTTATAAGTTCCTGTACATAGGAGCAGTATTAATGTAGTTATATTCTTGTAACATACGGGGCAGTATTATAGTAGTTATATTTATCTTAGCGAGTACATAAGAGCAGTATTATAGTAGTTATACTTCTTGTTACATAGAAGGGGCAGTAATACTTATACAGTAGTTTATAGTCTTGAGTACATAGGGAGCAGTATATTATAATAGTTATATTCTTGTACATAGAGCAAGCCAGATAGTATAATAGGGTATAATCTTTGAACATTAGTAGACAGTATTTCAATAGTTTTTTATATCTTGTAACACAAGAGAGAGCACTATTATAGTAGTAATTATTAGTCCTTGGTACATAGGAGCAGTATTAATAATGTAGTTTATATTCTTGTACTGCAGCATTATTATAGTAGTTAGTATTCCTTATGACATCAGCAGCATTATTATGAGGACAGTTATAATCTTGTACCATAGTCGGCAGCTATTAAATTAAGTCTACACATTAATTGTACATATGGACAGTAATTATAGTAGTTATAGTCCTGTACATAGTGGCGTAGTATTATAGTTCAGTTATATTCTGTGTACCATCAGAGGCGCAGATATTAGTACTATTCATTAATACTTCTTGTGACATAATGGGGGCAGTAGATATAGTAGTTATAAGGGCTTGTCACTAGGGGGTCAGTAGTATAATAGTTATATTCTTGACATATCAGAGGCAAGCTATTAATAGTATGTTATATTCTTGTAACATAAGGGCATATTACTCAGTAAGTAATTTTCTATGTTACTCAGGAGCAGTATTATATAATTTATATTTCTTGTACATATGGGACAGTATTTATAAGTTAATCTATATTCTTGAGAACATTAGGGGCAGACATATAGTAGTTTAGGGCTCTTATATCTGTTACATACGGAGCACGTATTATCGTAGTTATAATCTCTTGTACATATGGTGTTAATCAGGTATATTAGCATAGTTATATATTCTCTGTACAATTGTGGTGGCAGGTAAGGAAATAGAAGTATTATATTCTTGTAACATAGGATGCAGTATTAATAGTAGTTATATCTTGTTTCATAGAGCATTATTATAGTAGTTATATTTGTAGCAGTAGAGACAGAATTTATAGATAGTTTTATAGTCTTGAGTACATTTAGGGGCAGTATTAATAGTAGTATATAGTCTGTACATAGTGGAGCACATATTATAAGTCAGTAATCATTCTTGAGTACATTGCAGGAGGCAGTAATTATAATATTTATATTCTTGTACACAGGGGTGCAGTATTAATAGTAGTTATACTTCTTGCTACAATATTTGAAGCAGTATTATTGCGTAGTTATATTCCTGATACAAAGTGTAGACCCCCCCCCCCCCCTGTAATTATTAGATAAATATATTCTCCTATACATATGGACAGCTGTATTTCATAAGTAGCGAGTTTTTTATATTCTTGTGCATAAGAGGCATATAATAGTCACGTTATATTCTTGTAGCACGAAGCGGGAGCAGTATTATAGTCATTTTAGATATCTTGTACATGAGGATGGCATTATTATAGTAGTCTATTTTCAGTGTACATTAGGGGGCAGTATTATATTAGTTTTTACTATTCTTATCTTACCAAAGGGACAGTCTAGTATATAGTAGGTATAGCACTTCTTGTATCAATCAGGGCAGTATTATAGTATTAAATATTCTTGTACAAATAGGAGGCCAGTAATTATTGTAGCTATATTCTTATACATAAGGGGTCTGCGTATATTATTACGCGTAGGTTTATATTCCTTGTACATTTCAGTGCAGTATTAATACAATAGGCTATGTGATGCGTTTTTCTTATGGTCGGTATGGAATTCTAGCCAAAAACTTAGTGATCAACACTTTTTGTGAAAGAGAGTGAGGTTGAGGTAGAAAATTCCTAGAAAGTTTACTTTCAGCTGCTCCCATGACCCTTGCAGAACTGACTGGAGAGATCCAAAGCCCTATGGTTTGATGTATCCCACAGGTGGGACCCACACCTCACTTCTCTTTTGAATAGGCAGTAAATCTATAATTTTGGGAATCACACTTTTTGTGTTAAAGTTGCTTTGGCACGTGATGACACATTCATCACACATGTAATATATAAAGTCAATGTGATAGTGTGGAGATTTTACCACTAAATTATGATGTCAATTTGTTCTATTAAGTCCTCAAGTTTGCTGACATCTTTGTTCGGTTTCATCAGGAGTTAATTCTTAGCTGATCTTGTATTTTTTTTGATTTTACACATGTAGGTTTTCATAACCGAAGAGAGCAACAACCATAAATTAAATCACCTGCTCCTGGCCTGTGATGTACTAATTCATTAGATCATAAATCTTCCTGAAACCTTACAACGCACCGTCTACAGCGATTGAGCTCAATTAGGGAGAATCGTAGTTAGCGTGAAATCGGGTCCTTGTATTTTTTGGGTTTTCCTCCGGGTAGTTGATGTCGTATTTTTGCAATGAGTAAGCAAATTAAAAACTTACTAAATGACCACTGAGGAGACTGCAACGCACAACACCGATACGCGATAATGAGAGGCCGAAGGATGCCGCTCCTGTTTCCAATCCACCAGGCTCATTTTTTTTTTTTAATATTCTGCAGGTTGAGCCCCAGCGATGTTTACTGTATAGCAACCCAAATGATGAAGGGAAAACCGAAGCCTTACCACCTACACCACCACGGCTGGCACGCACAATCACTCTCCTAGGCCAAGCTGCCATATCAGCCACTGCATACAACCTGCAACACAGACCTAAGGTTCTATACTGGATTCCATTCCAATTCCAGATTCTGTTCCTATTCCTGACGAGCGGCTCATGATCAACTCAACCAGATAAAACATTGTAGCCAGCTATTCCTATCACCAGCAAGGAAAAGTAATGAGTGGGGCCAAGGGAATGGTGCACCTACCTGTACGCCCCATGAAGCATTGTGCTACAGTATCAAAAAGGGTTGCAGACGGCACTCAACTCCGAGTCGGCCTAATAGTAAAACCAGCACATCCTTAATTTACGCATCAGTTAAAACCAATGGAATTATGGCCTTAGTCTAAGGGCATTTGTCTGCTCGAAATGCGTCAGCAAATTTTTTTTATCTTCTGTTGCCATGGTGCCATTGGTTTTAACTGATGCTTAAATATAAAACGAGAAGTGTCTGGTTTTTACTATTTAGACCAACGCACGACCATCCATTAGGGAGCTCCACAGCTGCTTGGAGGTCCATAGAGCCAACACCATCCATACAGGGGCCTGCCAGCAGCTAGCTGAGAGGAGTTGGTCCAGAGAGCCTAAAACCAACATCCAGGCGGCCCCACAGCTGCAGAGGTCGCCCATAGATAGCCAGCACCACCATCCAGGGACACCCACTGCTGCTGGAGGGCCCATAGAGCCATACACCACACATCAAAGGGAGCTCCCAACAGCTGCAGTAGGAGGGTTCCATACGAGGCCAACACCATCACATCCAAGGCGGCTCCCATCAGCTGTCAGGATGGGACACATAGAGCTCAACAGCCACCCATTTCCCTAGGGGCTCTCCCACAGCTCGCTGGAGGGTCCAAATAACGTGCGCAACGACCCGAACCAAATCCACGGGGCCCACACAGCTCTGCTCGAGGAAGGTCCATAGGAAGCCAACCACCAACATATCCAGGGGCCTCCACAGCGCTGGGAAGAGGAGCCAAGTAGAGAGACCCAACACACACACATGTACCAGGGGCTCTACAGACAGCTGGAGGGCATCCATAGTGAGGCCACACCACCATCACAGCTGGAGCCCACATCTGCTTGGAGGGTTCAATAGATAGGAACCGCCACCATCCAGGGGCTCACACAGCTGCTTGTAGAGGTTCACTAGAAGCAATACCACCAGTCCGGTGTGAACTCCACATCTGCTGGAGGGTCATAGAATCAACACCACCATTCCATGGACCTCAAACATGCTGTCTGAGGGGGACCATAGAGACCAACACCACCATCTCTTGGGGAGCTGCCACAGCTGTTGGAGGGACCATAGAGCCAACTACCGACCATCCAGGGCTCCACAGCTGCAGTATGGGTTCATAGAACAAATTTCCACCATCCAGGGGACTCCACAGCGTAGCTGGAGTGGCCATAGAGCCAACACCACCATCTAGGGGCTCCCACAGCTGCATGGAGTGTGTGGACCAAGAGCCAACTACCACCATCTTGGGCATCCATAGATGTTGGATGGCGGAAGCCATAGAGCCAACAGCCACCATCCAGGAGCACCAACAGCATGTCGTGGAAGGGACCATAGAAATTTAAGACCCACACATTCCAGTTGGGCTCCACCAGCGACATGCTGTAAGGATACCATAGAGCCTAGTCACCAGCATCTGAGGGGCCCTACACAGATCTTCTGGAGGTGTCCATATAGGACAGCAAACACCACCATCCCGAGGCGGGCCTCACATCCGCTGCTGGAGGGGCCATAGAGTCAATACCACCAGTCCCAAGGACCCGCCACAGCTTGAGGGCTGGGGAGGTGCGTCCATATACCCCAACCACCACTACAAAACATCCAGGGGCCTCAACAGCTGCTAAGAGGGCCATAGACATCCAACAACAGCATCAGGGTGCTTTCCTACAGCTAGCTGAGAGGGTCCATAGAGCCAACACCACCAGTCCGGTGGGCCTCTACTGCTGCTGGAGGGTTCATAAAAGCCAACACCACCATCCCAGGGAGGCCACGACAGGTGCTCAGGACTGGGGCTCATAGAGCCAACCAGCATCCAGGGACCCAATCAGGCTGAGCTGGAGGGACCATAGGAGTCCAACCACCACTATCCAGGAGCCCCACAGCTGCTGCAGGGTCCATAGAGCCAACACCACCATGCAGGAGCCCCACACCTGTTCTATTGGATCTGAGGGTTTAGGGGCCAGGATAGTACTTGGACGTCTTGCTCCTGCTCTTCCAACCAGTGTCGGACATTTCTAGCCGTGTGGAATGTCGCATTGTCTTGCTGGAAGATCTCATCTGCCCCAGCGGGACAATCGGCATGTATGGGTGTATGTGATCTGCAAGGAGGGATTCATACCCAAATCAGTTGAAAGCGCCTTCCACATGGCTGAGTGACCCAGAGAATTCATCAATTTAATGTCAGCTCACCGTTCTGCTGCTTGAGATACAAATCAATTTTCTTTGCTATCAAGTGGTCCAAACAATGCCCCGAAAACATCTCCAGATCATAAAGTTGCCACCACCAGCTTGTGTTCTTCCAGCAATGGTTGCAGGCTGTTTTTTCCATGATGTTCCTCATCTGACACGCCAATGTCCACCTGTTTGATGAAGCAGAAAAACGTGACTCATGGAAGAAGACAACCCTTTGCCAATTAGCAGAGTCCAATTCCGATACTGCCGGGAAAATTGTAGCCTTTTCTGGCAATGCAACTTGGTTAGCAAAGGTGCAGTGACATCCGTCAACACGGCGTCATTATAATGTGACTCAGAGTAGTCTGGCTAAAAACAAAGTTCATCCAGTTCAGCGTACTGCCTTATAATATTGATCCAGAGGAAGGCACAAACCCCTATGAGGTACAAGCCAATTGTTCTCATTTTAGCTCCTTAACGACCACGACATCGGGCATTTCAGGTCGTTTGCGAAATCAGAGTTTGCGGCTCCCCGATGCTTTAACCAATCAAAGGGTTTCCCTGCTCTGTCGGGTGATCGGAACACCCGGTGACCCGACAGAGCCCGGGGAACGGCTGCAAAGTCGGCCCTGGGACCTAGAGTAGCCCCAGACTTTCTTTGTAGAGGAAGCCAGTGGGGGGGCTCAGGGCGATCTGCTGTGAATCTGTTATCCCTGATTCACTGTGACTGGCACAGATTATAAATGTATAGCATATATGGAATATCCAATACATTACAAAATGGGGATGGTGAAAAAAAAGTAAAATAGTTCTCCCTTTATGGGTATTTCATTTTTTAAAAAAGTAAAAAAAACATTAAAAGTAAAAAAATAAATAAATAATAAAATAAAAAAAAAAATTAAAAAAAAAAAAATAACTGTGCATACATTACACACACAAAAAAACTACACATATTAGGTATCCACACGACCGTAATAACCTGTAGAATTAATCTAACAAGTTGTTTTAAGTGTGAAATGTGAATGATGTAAAAAAATTTAAAAAAAAAACATTTTTAAAAAAAAACTGAAAACATTTTTGCAATTATTTAGAAGTGAACTTAAACTATTCCCCCATAAAGTAACAACTTGTCTCGAAGAAAACGAAGGCCTCTCCAACTGCGTCATTGAAAAAATAAAAAGTGTTACAATTGTTGAAACGCGAGTGAGCAAAAACTATAAAAAAAAAAAAAAATTTGCTCTGTTCAGTTAAGTACTTTTCAGGTGTTCGGCTTAAGGCATGCGTGTCACACTCGGCCTCCAGCTGTTGGGAAACTACACTCCCATCATGGCCCACGTTATAGATTATAAAAATGCTTGAGGGGAGTTTGTAGTTTTCCAAACAGGTGAGGGCCGCAAGTTAGACACCTGTTCTTAAGGGGTTAAGGGAAAAAAATTCCTTCCAGACTCGAATCTGCTAAGTTACACAACTTTTCATGTGGATGGGACTGTAAATTGTCAAAAAGTAGAGTTCTCCTTTAAGTGGCGCCCGGACAAAGCAAAGACAAGGGCGTCCAATCCTCATATGTTGATTTCGGTCTTAACCAATGTTAACTACACGGTTTCATTTCGCACCTTTAAATATTTTAATATTCATTTGAAAAAACCTTAATATTTAATATTCCTCTTAAACAGCGAGGCGTTGAATATTCATGGTTAATAAGGAACGAGACAATCTATGTTGTAGGAACGCATTTGAAAAGTCTGTCTTTTTTGGGGGGAGGTGAAAGTGCAAGGAATGTAAATCACTTTCAACCTTTTCTGGAAGACGCGGAGCTGCTGAGCTGAGGAAACTTGTGAAATACCTGCCCTGCTCCAAAGTCACATTGGGAAAACTTTCCGACAGATCTACCAGAGACTTTCAACTGCATCTCATTGATAGCGACAAGGGAGTTTTTCTACAGTCATATTCTAGCGGTCTGTCGCTCCGTAGTCTGGGGACTGTTGGGTGGTAATGGACTGCAAGGGTAAATATGGAAAATTTCCGTAGTAAATTGGCACAAAAAATATTTCTGAATATCCCTATGGAAAACAACAAAGGACAACATCTATGAATCCACCTACTCCATTTTTTTGGGCGTATCTTGCACCAAAAATGTCATAGTCCTGTTTTATAGATGTATGAACAGTCGTACGCCGAAACTTGGCGGAGTCTGCACCAGACACGAGACTCTTTAATGTGCCAAAGTTTGGTGCAAAACTGTCATACAATGTTTGGCGCATAACACTTTCATACACACTAATGCATTAAACACTCCTTTATCGATTTAGAACTAGTGTGTTGGTGCCTTAACTCTCTTGGGCATGGAGTTCACTAGAGCTTCACAGGTTGCAGCCACTGGAATCCTCTTCCATCCTTCATGAGGACACAGTGAACTGGTGGATGGTAGAGAGACCTTGTGATTCCCTCTCCAGCCTTTCGGTTGAGGAGGCCCCACAGATGCTCATAGGGTTTAGGTCTGGAGACGGCTTGGCCCAGTCCAGCACCTTCATATCTACACTCATTTTTATTTCAGCAAGGTAGTGGTCCGACTTGCATGAGCGTGTGACTTTGGGATCGTATTAATAATCATGGTTATTGGACACTGCCCTGCTTGCCCAGAAGTGGAAGGGGGATCATGCTCTGCTCTTCAGGATTTCCATCAGCACAATCGTTTGGCATTCAAGGTTCCCCTCAAATGATCATATAGCTCCCCACAGCCGCAGCACTCATGCAGTCCCCAAAACCAAGGTGACACTCCCCACCAGACAGATGCCGAGACTGTCTATACAGACACACACATTGTCTTTTGGTATACTCATCACGCAAGTTGCTTGAGCAGACACCACGCTTGACACCATCTGAACTAATTAACCTTGTATTAATCTTTTGTCGTCATCGAGAATCACAGAACTACGGTTCCATAATCCCTGTCCCACTTAGTCTCGCATTTGTCCTTATCATCAAACCTATTTTGCGCGAGGATTAACATGATCAATATCTATTAGAAGAAGGATCTTCTCTAGGTCAAGCAGCCATAGCAGACCAATTTGACTGCGCAGGTGTGCAGCATATTGACTAAGCACTGACATGCCTGACCCTTCCCATCCCTGTAACCTCTGTCAATAATGAGCTGAGTGCCAGCAAGCTCAGCTGAGCACAGTTGCACTTCAGCTTTCATATGGTCGAGCCAAGTTTGGCTTGGACCCTAACCTTAATTCCAGTCCTACAGAGGAATTAGGGCTTTATTTATTCTTTGGTTTAGGGTTGACACTAAAGTTAGGGTTGAAGTTTTAGTTAGTTGGGGTTGGAGTGAGGTTTAGGGTTAGGTTTGAGATTAGGATTGGGGCAAGGGCTGGAGTTAGGATTAGAGTTTAGTGGGGGTGGAGTTGTCATAGTATAGGGTTAGATTGGCTTGAGGAGTGTTAGAGCATTAAATTGTCTGTGCGCTGAGTTTTAAAGGTATGTATTATAAGATTGGGGTTAGGCTTAGAATAGTGTTTAATATTATAGTTCTATCAAGGCTAATGATTACTTTAAGTCTTTAAAGGGTATATGATTTTAAAGGGTTGAGAGCACTATTAATTAGAATGGTTAGAGATGGAGTTTTATTAACAGTTGGTATAGGAGCTTTTATGGTTTGGTGTTTAGGTATAGAATTACGGTTGAGGAATCGCGAATTTATTTTGTTAGAGCTGGGGTTAAGGTTAGGTTTAGGGTAAGGGTTGTGCTTATGGTTTGGGTTAAAGTTAGAATTTAATTGATATAAAGGTTGAAGTTACTAAGGTTAAGTTTTGGAGTGTTTTTATAATCAGAGGATTAGGGGTATGGAATCTAAGATAGAAGACGCTGCGGTGTATAAAAGTTCTAGGTTACGGTATGGGTATTCTTTAGTGTTGGGGTTCGGGTTAGAACTAGGATTAAGGTATGAGGTTAGGAATTGATAGTATTTAGTTAAAATATCTATTAATTATGGTTGAAACTTTCATTAGAGGGCTAGGGTTGGAGTTGTAGTAAGAGATTGGTTTGAAGTTAGAGTAAGGGTTGGGTTTAGGATTGAGGTTAGGGTTGGCATTAGGTGAGTATGGGTTTTTGAGTTTTAGTTAAGACGGGTTGCAGTGTATGGGTAGGTTGACTTGGTTTTCATAGTGGGTAATGGATACAAAATTAGGGGCTCCCCAGATTGTTGCCTATAGAGTTAACCAAACTGTGACGTTAGCATTTGCGCGCGAAATAACTAGTCATGCAACAGCGTGGTGTTTAGGATTACAGTACCATGGAGAACTTGCCAATTGTACTGGTGGTCCGGTAGAGTTTGCAAGTGTGTACAATTATGATTCTTGCCCCCGTTCATGCCCTTCCCTTGCTAGTAGTCACAGGCCTTGCTAGTCATTGGGTGTCTTACAGTCTTTCAAAAACGAGTCAGTATTGACCCTCTGGTGTTGCATAAAGAAATTCTTAGTGGGGGAAGAAACGGGGCTCCTTTTGTCACACAGGATCCATAACCTCTGTCTTTACCTTATGCAATTAGCCCCATTTGAGACTCCACTACACACGAAACCTAAAAAGTTCACCAATCAGCCACATTACAGATGAACGGTTTTGCTGTAAATAGTCTTAGAGATACCAAATCCATACTTTCTCTCGCCTCCGACTCCTTCCATAAAATCCAATTTAAGTCGTTTCCCTGTAAAAGAATGAAAACCCTACAGATTGTGCTATGGATTTTCTTCAGGGCTTTCATGGTACCTCAACATGGACGCGTCACACACTCTTCCGACACCGTTGGATTCTTGGATATTTCTACTCGCGGTTTCCCAGTTGACTGCCATTTGCAGAATACAACATATGATCATTTCAAAAACAGCAAAACTAGGAGTTAGTATGGGTTAATGGTTTGATGCGTGGCGTTCTAACTGCCAGTCCTGCACATGATACAAAAAAGATGTCACAGAGCACGTGTTTTGAGGCTTCTGTAGAGGATTGTGAAGCTGGGCTGATCTTCATTGGGAGCCTTACCGTGAATCGATGCCGTCTTGTTGTATTTGGAATTTTTTTCTAATTAGCCTATTGTGGCAAACATATCGCTATTTTACCCAAAAAAATGGTAAAAAATTAGTAAAAGAATCACTACATGTATTATAAAATAGACCGAGTCGTGACTTCTACAATAAGGCCCCTCTTGAATAAAAACACAACACATATCTTTCTTAAAGTGGCCACATAGGGAAATATTGACCTCTTTGTAACTGATGATATCTTGGATGCACCTCCGTTGTCTATTCTAACATTGAGGAATATAGATGAATATGATTTTATGTAAGGAAGATCCAAAGACAATATTTATACTACTCCAGTGAACCTACTGTATTATACTGTATCCCTTGCTGAGTGACTTGGCAAATGGACATTGTCCAAGAGACCACTACAAAGAGACCATCCCCAAAGTTGAAGCTACTTCTAATTCAGATTTAGCAAGAACCTTAAGGTGTTTCTGCTACTTTCATATTCTTGATATAGTCCAGTTGACAGCTTTTGAAAATCATATGTCCAACGCATTGAGTGGCTATATAGGTGTTTCAAACTGAGTCCCAGACCCAAACATCATTGGATCTTCTGGTGGGTCCAAGCTCTGATACCATAATATAACCCTAAGAGGAGCAAAAGTACGAAGATATTTTTAATTAAATTAGAGTGAGTAACTGAACCTATAGCCCCACCGGGGGGGGGGCGGAGGGGTGGGGGGGGGGGGGGGGGGGGGGGGGGTTGAGGGTGGGGGGGGGGGGGTCGCGCGTTGAACCGCCGTAGTTGATACGAGGTACCAACCATTCGAGTGAGAGTGAGTCTACGTGGTTGTCGTAGACCAGCCCAGACCTGGATACCAGAAGATACTCTGATGGGTCCAAGCTCTGATACAATAATATAGCCCTAAGAGGAGAAAAAAATGAGGAGAGATTTTATTACAATGTGTACTGTACTGTACTACAGACAATATGCGGTCAATCAAGAAAAAACAAACTTGAATTGAGTGTAACATGTGTCCTGACTGGCCAAGGCCAGAATACTAATTGGTCCTCTGGTAGGTCTAAGCTCTGAATGACAAATAATAACATTTCCCTAAGGGGAGAAAAATAAGATATATCTTATCAAAATTTGAGTTGTTACAGAACATGTACGTATATGGGTATATAGTGCAACCATTGGGTTTCTACAGGGTCAGACTGGCCTCGACCCGAAAATCAGAAGATCTCTGGTGGGTCCAATTTCTGATAGAATAAATCTAAACACACCGATGAAGAAGAACATCAAACGAATCGGAAAAAATAGAGGAGAAACATTTTATTAAATTGTGTACTATACTATACTGTAGGTGATATGGGCAACCATTGAGTGTCTATGGTGTCGGATAAGCCTAGACTCGGATACCAGAAGATCCTCTGATGGCATCCAAAGCTCTGGCTTGAGCAAAAGATCTAGCCCTAAAGGAGGCGGAAAATATCTAAGGAGACCTTTTATTAGATTGTGCCCTGTACTATAATATTGGTGATATGGGCAACCATTGAGTGTCTACTAGGTTAGATTCACTCAGACCCGGATACCAGAGTATCCACTGCTGGGTCCAAGCTCTGATACAATAATGAGATCCTAAAGGAAGCAAAAGTAAGGATAAATCTCATCAGATTGTGTACTGTTTAGTATGATAGGTGATATGGGCAACCATTAAGTAAGTGCCTAGAAGATTGGACTGGCCCAGACCAAAATACAAGAAGATCCTCTGATGGGTCCAAGCTCTTATACAAAGTGTATATGTAGTCAAATATGTAAGGTTACTCTCTCTCCAGAAGACCACCATCAGCAATGAGTTCAGGCTATGAGACGCCTAAAGGAACGTATTTGTCCAGTTTAAATATTAGGAAAAACACAATGTACTTTCTCCTAAAAACAGCACCACCCAAGCCTCATTCACTTCAATGGAACTCAACTGCAGTCCACAACCCATGGACAAATGTGGCGGTGGTTTTGGAGAAAAGACGACTTTTTTTTTTCTATTCTTGGACATTACCATTAACGTTGTTTGCACACCACTTTGTCCCATTGTCTTTTTTTCTCCTTTCACTACATCCCAGTGATCTAAATTTCCATCTTCATCCAAAATAAGAGATTTGACTACACACTTTACCTCTTAGGTAGCAAAGTGGATTGACTTTTCTTCCATGGCATATGGTGTTTCGTCATTGCTAATTTGTGCCCAATTGGGTAATCATAAAGTGTCTATGGTGTTTGCAGCTTTTGATCCTACTGGTTTTGATGCCCTTGGTAACCACATCCCTTTAATTGATCCTATGGTGTAATCATGAAGGTTTAACCCACCTTAACTAGTTTTTCTATCGGGGTTGCTACATTGACCCACTCTTTATGCCCCTGGATACCAACATCCCTTTAATTAATCCTATGGGTAACATGGAAGTATATCCCTTAATAAGTTTCCTATTCGGATTATGCTAAAGTGAGACCTATTGAGCGATTTATGCCCCATGAGGATATCCGACGATCCCTATAAATGTGATCCTATGGGTATCATGAGTTACCCTTAACAGTTCTATGGGGTTTGCTCATGTCCTACTTTTAGTGCCTCCCTGTGAAACCCAACGATCCCATTAATCTGATCCTATGGGTATCATGAGTTACCCTTAAAAGTTCTATTGGGTTTGCTAATTGACCTATTGTTTATGCCCCATGGATATCCACATCCCTTTAATTGATCCTATATGTAATTTTCCAATGGTTATTTTGGCAAATACCCTACAGCTATCAATGCAGCCGACCATATTAATCTTGACGCAACTTTTTGATTATTTTTTTTTGTATATTTAAAAAAATAAATAAAAGTATTTGTAAAAATAGATACTTAATACACCTCTTTTCCATAAAAAGGGACCCCATGCTATTTCTCTTCTCTTTAAATTGATCATGAAGACCCAGCCACCCATGTCCTACTTATGTAAACTCTCTCCCTAACGCTACTCGAGATGTGGCCTTGGAACATGATCTATGACATATAACAGAGAAGCCTCATTCACTGAGCAGAACAGTGTTGTTGAGTAAAGAAAATCAGACGTGAGACACTAATTGGCTGTAAGTGGTACCATAGAGTAAAAGCAACATAAGGGTTTATGTTCTAGAGTCCTTGATTTCCCCGGGGATATAAATACAATCCCTTACTGCCATCAAGATATGCAGTTTTCCTGGACGTAGAAAATGCTCGACCATTAACACATGTATGTCGAAAATGAGACACATCATAGCAGCTTGAAGGACGCAATAATACAGAGGTTTGAGTATGGCTTTCAGTAGATGAGTATCTAACTTGTTCAACATAAATGACGCAGCTCTATCTTAAAGTGATGTCTTAATGCTCTCTCTATTGACTTCTATGGGATCATAGATTATTAATAACATCATTTTATTGGCTATAGATTGTAACAGCAACAGCGCCGCAGGCAGGGAAAGGACAGTCCATTTATATCAAGGGAGGATTGTGTGGTTTAAGGAGCGAAATAAATATATGGGTAATTCTTTTCCCTAATGATGCAACTGAACGTGTTGGCAGTAAAAAATTTAACAATATTAGATAACTGCCAACCTATGTAACTAAGAATATAATGTACAATAAATACTGCCCTCCTATGATACAAGAATATAACTCCTATATACTGAGCGCCCCTATGTACAAAGATTATAACATACTATGAAACTGCCCCTATGTCGTTACAATAATATGAAACTTACCTATAATACTGAGCCCCAATGTACAAGAATATCTAACAACTGTAAATACTGAGCCCCTTATGAATGAAAATATAAACTCACATAGTACATACTTGCCAACGCTATGACAAGATAAAACTACTATATTACTGCCCCTTAATGGTACAAGAATATAATACTATCTAATCTGC
>JAODAL010039071.1:0-38418 GCA_025379985.1 Phyllomedusa bahiana
CCGTCCTCAGCGTGTATCACCGTCCTCCGGTGTCTCATCACGTCCATCCCACTGTGTAACCGTCCTGGCGGAGTCTCACCGTCCTCCCCTGATAAACCGTCCTCCGCATGTTCATTGTCTCCCCCTTGTAAAACCGTTCTTCCCTCTAGGGTCTCACCGTCCTCCCCTGTAACCGTCCTCCGCGTGTCTCACCGTCCTCCCCCTGTAACCGTCCTCCGCGTGTCTCACAGGCCTCCCGCTGTAACCGTCCTCCGCATGTCATTGTCCTCCCCCTGTAACCGTCCTCTAGGTGTCTCACCGTCCTCCCCCTGTAACCGGCCTCTGCGTGTATCACCGTCCTCCCTGTAACCGTCTCACCCCTGTAACCATGTTCCTCCGAGGGTACTCAACGTCATCTAGGGTTACCGTCCTCCTCCTGTATAACCGTCCTCCCCCGTAACCAGGTAACCCCTGTAACCGTCCTCCGCGTGTCTCACCGTCCTCTAGGTGTCTCACCGTCCTCCCCCTGTATCTGTCTCTCTGAGTTGTTCTTCTCCGTCCTCCCCTGAGTAACCGTCCTCCCCCTGTATTGTTCCTCTCCCCTGTAACGTCCTCCCCCTGTATCCTTCCTCCCACTGTAACCGTTTACCTCCGCGTGTGCTCACCGGTCCCTCTAGGTTGTATCTCGTCTCCCCTGTAACTGTCCTCTGCTTAGTTCACTCCTCCCCCTGTTAACTTTTCCTCTGCGTGTCTCACCGTGCGCCCCCCTGTAACCGTCCTCCGCGTGTCTCACCGTCCTCCCCCTGTAACCGTCCTCCGCGTGTCTCACCGTCCTCCCCCTGTAACCGTCCTCCCCCTGTAACCGTCCTCCGCGTGTCTCACCGTCCTCTAGGTGTCTCACCGTCCTCCCCCTGTAACCGTCCTCTGCGTGTCTCACCGTCCTCCCCCTGTAACCGTCCTCTGCGTGTCTCACCGTCCTCCCCCTGTAACCGTCCTCCGCGTGTCTCACCGTCCTCCCCCTGTAACCGTCCTCCGCGTGTCTCACCGTCCTCCCCCTGTAACCGTCCTCCGCGTGTCTCACCGTCCTCCCCCTGTAAAACTCCCTCTGGCGTGTCTCACCGTCATCCCACTGTAACGTCCTATGCGTGTCTCAACGTCCTCACCCTGTAACCGTCCCTCTGCGGTCTCACCGTACGATCCCCCTGTAAAGTCATTGCGTGTCTCACCGTCTCCCCCTGAAACGTCCTCCACCTGTAAACCGTCCTCCCGGTGTCTCACCGTCCTCTGCGTGTCTCACGGTCTCCCCTGTAACAGTCACTCCGCGTGTCTCCACCGTTCCTCTGCGTTGTCTCACGTCTCCGCGTGTCTCACCGTCCTCCCCCAGTAACCGTCCCTCTGCGTGTACTCTCCGTCCTCGCGTGTCTACACGTCCTCTAGGTTGTATCACCGTCTCTTGGTTGTATCACACGTCTCTAGGTGTCTCCACCAGTCCCTTTCCTCCGAGTGTCTCACCGTCTCGCGTGTCTCAACGTCCTCGCGTGTCTCCGTTCCATTAGGTGTCTCACAGTACCTATAGGTGTCTCACCGTCCTCTGCGTGTCTCACCGTCCTCCGCGTGTCTCACCGTCCTCCGCGTGTCTCACCGTCCTCCCCCTGTAACCGTCCTCCCCCTGTAAACGTCTCGCGTGTTCTAACCGTTCCTTGCGTTATTTGTCTCACCGTCCCCCTGTAACCGTCCTCCGCGTGTCTCACCGTCCTCTGCGTGTATCTACGTCACTCCGCGTTGTTCTCCCGTCCTCCCCTGTAAACAGTCCTCTGCGTGTCTCCAGTCCTCAGCGTGTATCACCGTCATTTGGTGTCTCACCGTCTCCGCGTTGTCCTCAACCGTCGTTCGCGTGTACTCACCGTCCTCGCGTGTTCACCGTCCTCCGCGTGTTCTCACACGTCTCCGCGTGTCTCACCGTTCCTTAGGTTCAACCACCGTCCTCCGCGTGTCTCACCGTCCTCTAGGTGTCTCACCGTCCTCCGCGTGTCTCACCGTCCTCTGCGTGTCTCACCGTCCTCCGCGTGTCTCACCGTCCTCCGCGTGTCTCACCGTCCTCCGCGTGTCTCACCGTCCTCCAGGATGATTCACCGCCTCCGGTGTCTCTCCGTCCTCGCGTGTCTCTCCGTCATACAGTGTCTCACCGTCCTACGGTTGGTCTCACGTCCTGAAGAGTTTTGTCTCACCGTCCTCCCCCTGTAACCGTCCTCTAGGTGTCTCACCGTCCTCCCCCTGTAACCGTCCTCCGCGTGTCTCACCGTCCTCCCCCTGTAACCGTCCTCCCCCTGTAACCGTCCTCCCCCTGTAACCGTCCTCCCCCTGTAACCGTCCTCCGCGTGTCTCACCGTCCTCCGCGTGTCTCACCGTCCTCCCCTGTAAAATGTCCTATGCGTGGTCTCACCGTCTCCCCCTTGTATTCGTCCTCTGCGTGTATCACCGTACCTCACCCTGTATCCGTCCTCTGTGTGTCTCACGTCCTCCCCCTGTAACCGTCCTCCCCCTGTAACCGTCCTCCGCGTGTCTCACCGTCCTCTAGGTGTCTCACCGTCCTCTAGGTGTCTCACCGTCCTCTAGGTGTCTCACCGTACACACCCTGTAACGTCCTCTCGTGTCATAACGTCCTCCCCTGTAACCGTCCTCCGCGTGTCTCACCGTCCTCCCCTGTAACCGTCCTCCGCGTGTCTCACCGTCCTCCCCTGTAACCGTCCTCCGCGTGTCTCACCGTCCTCCCCCTGTAACCGTCCTCCGCGTGTCTCACCGTCCTCCCCCTGTAACCGTCCTCCGCGTTGTGTCTAACGTCCTCAAACTGTAAATCCAGTCATTCTGCGTGTCTTCACCGTTCAATCCCTGTGTAACCGTCCTCTGCGTTTCACGTCCTCCCTGTTAAAAACGTCCTCTGGTGTCTCACAGTCCTCCCCCTGTAACCGTCCTCTGCGTGTCTCACCGTCCTCCCCCTGTAACCGTCCTCTGCGTGTCTCACCGTCCTCCCCCTGTAACCGTCCTCTGCGTGTCTCACCGTCCTCCCCCTGTAACCGTCCTCTGCGTGTCTCACCGTCCTCCCTGTAACCGTCCCTCTGCGTGGTATCACCGTCCTCCCCTGTAACGTCTCGCGGGTCTTTCACGTCCTCCCCCCTGTAACCGTCCTCCGCGCCTCTTACCGTCCTCCGCGCCTCTCATCTTCCGCGCTATCAGTAACCGTCCTTTGCGTGTCTCGTCGTCCTCCGCACCCTCATTGTCCTCTGCATCACAGTTTTTCGGCCATCCTTGGCTCGCAGTCGTCCTCTGTGTCCTTCCTCGTTGGTTTGCGCTTCTGAGGCATATATGCCAACTCTCCTGCTTTTGCTGGTGGGTGGAGAGGTGTCCGCGAATGGGGGTTCTCCACCCCATGCCACCCCGGCAGAGTTGGCAAACCTCCTGCCGCCAGCGGGGGTTCTTTAAATGACTGCGGCGCCACCGGCCCGCTCCTATAGGCGGGTGATGCGGCAAACAGCTCCTTCCACTGGCTGTCTCATGACTTGTGTGGCCGCCGAGCCATACAAGGGAGGGGGATCCGTTACGGGGCCGGTTGGATGTACATACAGAATCAGCGTCGCAGGGGGTGTGTCAAACGGAGGCAACTCACTCCCCCTGCGACGCTTGAGGAGATCTTAGGGAGTGGACGCGCTGCAGGGAGCTGGCTTTAAGGGGCACTTACTGGCTTGAGGAGCATCTATTGAGCTTTTAGGGCACTACCTGGTAGAGGAGCATGTACCGGCTATAAGGGAGCATTACCTGGCTATTATAAGGGGCTACTACCTGGCTGTAAGGGGCTACTACCTGGCTAGAGGGGCATCTACCTGGCTTTTTTCCAGAGCTGTTATGCATTTAGGTGGAGTGGGGTGTGGCTTTTTCTAAGGGGCGTGGTGCTCCAACAAGATGGGCGTGGTCATGTAAATTCCTTGCCGCGCGCCGCCCCTTACAATCTCCCACTTTTCCACTTTCAAAAGTTGGCAAGTATATTCTGAGTTCATATATACATTTCAGTTTTAATAATCCCTCTCACCATTCCTGCGTTTTCCCCTTCAGTCTTCACCTTTGTCCACATCCTGTCCTGCTGGGACTTGCAGTTCTTCAGCAGCCGAAAAGCGCGAAGCAGAATTCACGACACTAACCTGTCCAACCGCCTCAGAGCCCGACACCAAGAAAATGGCCGCTGAGCCGCTCCGCGGCGACACCACCGCGCAGACGCAGGCCCCGCCCCCCGTGCGGCGCTCTGGCCCGCATTGGGTCTGCTGAGTAATGAAGCAAGACGCGGAGTGACGTAGGAGGAAAGTACATAGTCGGCGAGCCGGATATCCAAGATGGCTGCGCTGCCGAGTTCGGCTTAGTTCGTTGGCTGCCGGGAGACGGTGAGCGGAGCCGCTGAGCGGTGCGGGGCTCCCGGGAGCGGAGGACGGGCGGGGGGTGGCTGCTGGGAGCCGGGCCGCGCGCACTCGGTATCCGGGTGTTGTCAGGGTCTATACTAGTCTCGTGCGAGCGGTGTGAGGGTAGCTGCCCGGCAGTGTGTGCTGTGTTACAGGGGGGTATATGTGTGGAGGGCTCTGTATCCTGCATACAGGGGTATATACTGTGTATGGGGGGTAGACGACATATATGCTGTATACTAGGAGTATATGCGGTATATACTGGAGGCACATATATGTTCTATCCTGTGTCATGAGAGAGATTATAATAGTGTAATCATGTGTTAATGGGGGTTTGTATACCATGTATTTTTGGAGAGTTTATAATACTGTATACAGCGGGTGCTTATATACTGTATATGGAGGTGTATATAGGGGATACGTGTAGGCGGTGTACTATGCTTAGAACTGGTTGTCCACATACCCTTTATACTGTGTCCGGGGGGGGGTACATGTGTATAGTGTATGTGGGGGGTATTTGGGTGTGTAAGTACCGTATACTGGGGGGTACTTATGTGCTGTACATGGGTTGTCCACTCTATATATGGGGGTATATGTTCATATTGTGTACATTATTCGCACACACTGTATACTGAGGGTATATATATAGTTTCCTGTATGTATATATTGGAGGACGTGCATACCATGTGTTTTGTGTCCTTGCAATAGGTAGTGTATAGGGGGGTGTGTTCTGTGTACTTGTTATAGGTCGTGTGTACTGGAGGGACGTATGTGCAGGGGATGCTCTGGGGATATGTGGGCCAGGGTCACATATCATGGGACCCTGTCGAATATCGGAGCTGGGAGGGCTGGGGCGAGGCGGTTCGGGGGCCCCGGCAGACGAGCGGTGCCCCAGGCCGGTCCTCTGTTTGCGGAGCTGGGTCGGACGCGGAGGGGACGGGGCTCTGGGTCTCATCCTGGTGACTCATTAGTCTTCGCTTCGCAGCCGGATGTTTATCCAAGGTTTAACATTACACGGTGACCGTGATGGAGCAACCTGTACAGAGCGGTCACAGCTGAGGGCCTGTTACTGTGTGTCAGTGCGGAGCATCCACGCACAGCAGCAGCAGCACACATTTCTCTCCTGTCAGTGTGTCCGTGCGGAGTCTCTTTATGTAACAGACCCTCAGCAGTGAGACGTACTAGGTCTGGGCCGGCTCCTTGTTGCCGTAGCGACCAGTCCGGGCTCTGCTGGTTGCTATGGGCAACAAGGGCAGGTTATTAAAGGAAGCCTGAGGTCCCCATTCATTGATGGCAAAAATGGCAGAGAATGGAAACGCAAAGTAGAAAGCGCCAGAAAAGCTGAAACCCCGAAATACAGAGACACAATGTCTGCTATACAGCCTGAGAGCATGCTGGGATGTGTAGTGCACGGCGGGCTGCAGCAGTGACTGCTGGGGATGTGACATTCTGTCCGTGCTGTCCGTGCTGTCCCTGCAGTCATGTCCCATGTCGCGGTCGGCGCTGTGGCCGGTCGGTGCCTGTCGCTGTTGTCGCGGTCGGTGCCGCGGCTTGTGGCTGGCAGTCATGTTGCTGTCGCTGTCCATCATGTGATAGCCGCTGTCGCTGTCTATGCTGTCGCTTGTTGCTGGCAGTCATGTTGCTGTCGCTTGTGGCTGGGCAGCGTCTTGTGATAGCCGCTGTCTCGGTCGGTGCCGCGGGCTTGTGGTAGGCAGTCATAGTTTGCTGTCGCTGTCCTCAATGTGATAGCCCCTGTCGCTGTCTATGCTGTCGCTTGTTGCTGGCAGTCATGTTGCTGTCGCTGTCCATCATGTGATAGCCCCTGTCGCTGTCTATGCTGTCGCTTGTTGCTGGCAGTCATGTTGCTGTCGCTTGTGGCTGGCAGTCATGTTGCTGTCGCGGTCTGTGCTGTCGCTTGTTGCTGGCAGTCATGTTGCTGTCGCTGTCCATCATGTGATAGCCCCTGTCGCTGTCTATGCTGTCGCTTGTTGCTGGCAGTCATGTTGCTGTCGCTGTCCATCATGTGATGGCCCCTGTCGCAGTCTGTGCTGTCACTTGTGGCTGGCAGTCATGTTGCTGTCGCTGGCAGCCGCGCTGTTTGCTGTGACGCGCCCGGTTCCACGCCGTCAGTCCTGGGAGCTGCAAATTATTTGTTTTCCTCGTTTCACTTCACCTGCAGAATTCACGTTTGTGCTGCAGGAGGTGTTCTCAGCTTGTCAGAGGGATGACCCCCGGCTAATAGGGAGGCCCCGCCGTGGTTCGTGGGGGGCAGATAGAGGGGCCCCGCCGTGGTTTGGGGGGACTGATACGGGGGCCCGCCGCGATTCAAGGGGGGTCTGATATAGGGGTTCATCGGGGGCTGGCACGGGGCCCTTTCTGCTGTGATCCTGAGGTTACCCCTCCTGTGCGGCACTCGCCTGACGTCTCCTCTTCTCCTTTGCAGGATTCTGCAGTTTCCGTGGATTCCCAGCAGATAGTCAGCGACCGGCGTCCCGTCAGAAGGGAAGAAGATGCAGCCGCCTCCCCAGGCCGGTCCTCCAGGGACAGGGGGGGCATCCGCGCCTGGGACTGACCACTACCCCGTACTGGCGTACAAGACCACCGACACCTTCAGCGATGGCGCCCCCTCTGGTGCAGCCGGTCACAGACCCTTTTGCTTTTGGCAGACTGACCCCCCAGAATCTACCACCCGCTGCTGCTGCGACACAGGGCCCATCGCCGACCTCCTACCCTCAGCCGGGCACTCTTGGTGACGGAGCTCACGTGTCGTTACCAGGGCCTTCATCTCAACCCATGGGAGCCGCGGCCCCGTCAGTACCCGCCGGGCATTATTCTAATAACATGGCATCTCTCCCTCTCGGGCACCCGGCGGCATCGGCACTGGAGAACACGTACGCGCCTGTGCAGCCGGGCAGACCCCAGAGCCGGCAGAGCGTTACTATGGAAATGAATAGCGGCTCAACTCCTCCATTACATCCTCCCTCCACGTCCCAGCAGCCCAGCACCCCCTGGACATCCTCCCAGGCCGCCCCACCCACCTCCACGCAGCATGTCCCTCAGCAGCCCGACACCCCCTGGTCATCCTCCCAGGCCGCCCCTCCTAGCTCCACGCAGCATGTCCCTCAGCAGCCCGTTGCCCCCTGGTCATCCTCCCAGGCCGCCCCTCCTAGCTCCACGCAGCATGTCCCTCAGCAGCCCAGCGCCCCCTGGTCATCCTCCCAGGCCGCCCCTCCTAGCTCCACATCTCAGCAGCCCGGCGCCCCCTGGTCATCCTCCCAGGCCGCCCTCCTAGCTCCACGTCTCAGCAGCCCGGCACCCCCTGGTCATCCTCCCTTGCCGCCCTTCCCACCTCCACGTCTTCAGCAGCCCGGCGCCCCCTGGTCATCCACTCAGGCCCCCCTCCCACCACCCCGTTCAGCAGGCCGGCGCCCCTGGTACATCCCTCCCAGGCCGCCCCCCCTAGCTCCACGTCAGCAGCCCGGCGCCCCTGGTCATCCTCCCAGGCCGCCCCTCCTAGCTCCACGTCTCAGCAGCCCGGCGCCCCCTGGTCATCCTCCCAGGCCGCCCTTCCCACCTCCACGTCTCAGCAGCCCGGCGCCCCCTGGTCATCCTCCCAGGCCGCCCCTCCCACCTCCACGTCTCAGCAGCCCGGCGCCCCCTGGCACCCTCCAGGCCGCCCTTCCACCTCCCACGTCTCAGCAGCGGCCCCCCCTGGTCATCCTCCCAGGCCGCCCCTCACCTCCACGTCTCAGCAGCCCGGGCCCCCTGGTCATCCTCCCTGGCCGCCCTTCCCACCTCCACGTCTCAGCAGCCCGCGCCCCCTGGACATCCCCAGGCCGCCCTTCCCACCTCCAGTCTCAGCAGCCCGGCGCCCCCTGGACATCCTCCCAGGCCGCCCGTCCGAGCTCCACGTCTCAGCAGCCCGGCGCCCCCTGGTCATCCTCTCAGGCCGCCCCTCCTACCTCCACGCAGCACCCAGCGTACAGCGCCCCCTATTACTCTCCTCCCTACCTTGAAGTCTCTCACTTGCCGCCTCAGACCAGTGACCCGGCCTATTTTTCTGCTCCACAAAGGACCCCACCAGTATCGTTCCCTCTTGCAGGCGGATCGGGTCAAGTACAGCAGCACCCTATGCCACCCTATAGCAGCGTCATGCCCATGGATTACCCACAGAACCCTGACCACAACAGCTGGTTTAATCCGCCGTACCCCGAACCACTAAGAAAGGGCCCACTGCCCACTTCCCGGCGCGGGCCCAGCGGGTGCCCCGCCGCCCTTCGGGCCCCGCCCGTGGGACCAGATCCGGGGACCATTCCTGTTTTTTAAGGAGGAAACCCGAAAATGTGGAATCCTTCCACGGACCAACGAGGTCCCCAGGGGGGCAGTGGGGACATCCCTACCCCCGGGCCCCTGGGCCCGGGGGGCGATGCCCCCCTTTTCCCCC
Source organism: Phyllomedusa bahiana (assembly GCA_025379985.1). NCBI lineage: Eukaryota > Metazoa > Chordata > Amphibia > Anura > Hylidae > Phyllomedusa > Phyllomedusa bahiana. The sequence goes on from JAODAL010039071.1 coordinate 8,869, forward strand.
TGCCGCTGCCTCTGCCTTCCACCCCAGGCCCCCATCCTCACCCGGCTCCTTTTACCCCAAAACGGCAGCGGCGTCCATGACCCTCACGCCCCGTGGAAAGCAGACAAGGCAGAGAACCAGCCTGCAGGGGCCAAGGCCGGCGCGGAGCTGCCCTACGAAAAGTGGAAAATTTTAAGGGTCCTCCCCAAACGAGCCCCCCCCCTGTTTTGCAGCGGTCATCCTGGGGCCTTCGATAGGACCCCCCCGTTTTTTTTTAAACCCAAGAACCCTGTGAGCCACCGGGAGGGAGGTCCGAATCTGGAGGCTCCGGACTTGGGGCCCCGTCTGGTCCGCTCCGATAGCGTCTCCTCTGGTTACAGTCATAGAAGCGTGACCATTCCCGCCAGACCTCAGGAGCTGGAGGGCACCTTCATTCAGAAGGAGAGCGGGAGGCTCGAGCACGAAAACTCGGGCCCCCCTTTCAACAGATCGATTCTCGCCCTTGGGGGGGGTAAAGCCCCGAACGCCTACCATGGAAGCCTGTCCCAGCCCCACCCGAGTCCCCCAAACCCCCCCGGGATTTCCAGGCCAGCGCAACGCCCTTCGGCCGGTCCGTTCCCATCGGGCTGAAAGGCCCCAGCGTGACCCGTCAAAAGCCGGTGACGTCCGGGAGAACCCCAAGCTGCCCCCGAGCTCCTCGCACAATGCGGCCTCTCCGGGGAACCTGGAGCAGCCTCCCGACAACCTGGAAACCATCTTCTTGGGTAAAGCGAACGCCGAAATCTGCGCCGTCAACAGCGGCCACCACTTCCCGGGAGGATCGACCCTGGATAACATATCGCTACTGCTGGAGAAGCGTCCGTCCTCCAGAGCTCATGGGTCAAATAAGAAGTGGGGGAGAGTCCCCCACCACCTGTGGGGACAGGGCGATTTCCCCAAATTTTTGGGGGCAAAGTCCTGTGGCCCCACCGGCCCGCACTTAGGCCTCCCAAAGCCCGACTGAAAATCTTCAACCCCAGGGGCGCGCTGGAGGCACAACATGGCCGCCCGGAGCCGGGACACTTCTTACCCCCCCTAGGAGACGATTTTGAAAACTGGGGAACCCCCCGAAGATGGGAGGGAGGGCAGCCGCAGTCCCCAATTGGGGGGGCCCCCTTTTTCCCCCCCCCCCAACCAAACCCCGTCCTGGAGGGGAGGAGGGGGGAAGGGATAATTTAAGAAAAATTAATTTTTTGTTTTTAAAAAATAAAGAATTTAATTTGTAAGTTTGAGAGAAGGTTGGGGGGAAAAGAGAGCGAGGTTTATGGTTAGGGGGATTAAACCCCCCCTTTTTAATAGGGGGACAGAAATTTCCAATCGTTCTCCAATCATCATCAGAGCCTTCTGCTTCCTTCATCTCAAATTCCTCTTAATTTAGCGACTGAGAATCTGACCATTTCTAAGGCCGAGAGCGCGGCCAGCGAGCCCCCCGTGCCCAGCTCCGGGGCGCAGGTACCAGCGGGTAAAGGAGCGGGGGTGTACGGTCCGCCAGTCAGCAGCGGTGCCGGCACCAAACTGGAGAACGCAGGTGCGCTAGATTTCACTGTCCCACGTGCGCCTGCCAATCACAGTGCCAATGGACGGGCGCCAGTACCCAGCCGGCCTCAGCCAGGGGCGCCCCTCTATACCAGTCACTCCACAGCTGCCCCACATTTCCAGTCCGGCCCTGATCATAACAAACAGGTTTTTTACCAGCAGGTTACTAAAGACGTTCAGCCCCAAGCGTCAGTGGAGACCTCCCAGCCGGGGGCTCCTCATGAGTACATGACCCCTGCGGCCCCTCCAGTGCAGACCGTCTCCGGAGCGAAACCTTCTGCCTATCCCCAGCAAGCGGACGCTCAGAACAGTACAGGCCTTCCTTACAATATGGCCGCCGAACCGGGGGCTAGATACAGCGAGCAGCCGCCATACCCTGGTCAACCCACCACCAGCACATCTGCAGCCGTCAACCCCATCCACCCTGCAGGCTATCCCGACCCTGCAAGACCTCCTGCTTCCCAGACTCCGCAGCAAGCAGATCCCTACTACTACTATCGAGGTTATGGAGCATACCCCTCGTCCTACCAGCAGCCTTACCCAGCCGTGGACCCCCGAGCTCCTCAGCTATACTACCAGGTAATCTCCGGGGGGCTGTCTAATCACTACACAGGGGAGAGAGACCGGGGGCTGGGAGTATACGATGTATGTTACAGATGGAGGCATCGGAGGGGGGGCTGGTGGTGCTGTCTAATCACTACACAGGGGAAAGAGATGTCATATATCCTCACAGGCTGTGACAGGGGGGGGGGGGGGGGGGGGCGTATACGTCTTATATTACAGGTGGAGGGACGGCGGTCGCTGCCTGCTTTGCTGTGGGGGGGGGGGGGCAGCGGTCGCTGCCTGCTCCGCTGTGATCCGTGGGGGTCGGCGGTGGTCACTAACTGCTCCGCTGTGAACTGGGGGTATGTATATGTATTAAGACAGCCCTGTTCTGGTATGATTTGCTCTCTTGGTTCCTGCAGGACTCGTATGGCACCTATGACCCTGCCTACAGACAGTACAGTAATTCGGGCTTTGTGAACCCTGGAAAGCTCCCCTACCAGGAACCCGAGCGGCCGAGCTCCAGGAACAGTCACTGCTCGGATCGGCCGTCTTCAAGGTTTGTTTACAAGTCCTAGTACAGGCTGGGCTCATATTGAGGTATGTGTAGTGATTGGTCCGGGGACCCCTCCATTATGTGGAGACCACGTGTCTGCATTACAGGCATGGCCTGTGGGCGCGGTGTGATCCTACAGCTAATCAATGGTGATTATGGGGGACCTCCGCAGCCCCCGTCACCCATCACCAGGAGGGCTATTCAGGAAAGGATAACGTGGTGGCTTCCTTCTAGAACAGCGCCATACATCTCTATGGCTATGTCTGGTATTGCAGCTCATCTCCAAGGAAGTGATTGGGGCTGAGCTGCAATACCGGACACAACCTTTAGGTAAATGTGGCGCTATTTCTGGAAAAAAGCATCCTGGACAATTCCTTCAGCAGCAGTGGTCGAGCAGCGTACCACACGTAATGTGTGAATTAGGGCCGACAGCTTCATGATATTTAACCTGCTGCACATAGGTCTCTGCCTAGATTAGCCTTAATTAGGCTGGATCAAAATGTACCAAACCCTCAGCTGTGAGTAATGCGATGGGTTTCCAGGGTGTAAACAGTATGCTTCTGGCCGCTGACAGCGAGGCTCTGACAGATCGGATTTTGTTCTCTGCTTCCCCCTCTCAGGCAGGGCTACAGCGCTCCGGCCAATTACTACGACTACTACCCGAGTCAGTATGAGTATGGCGGTGAGTATCCCTGCATGTGGCGTATACGCTGTATACCGGGGGCGGAGCTGCAACCATCTGGGTGTTTTCTGCTCCACAGACCATTCCAGGTGGGACCGGTATCCAGGAGCCTACGATCCGGGCTACAGGGACCCTCGCAGCAATTACTGGAGCTACGTGTACGGCAGCCGAGAGGACGCCTATAACCGGAAGGTTCCCTACGGGTACACGAGCAGGTAGGTAATGCCAGCAGCAATGTGGAGGGGGCGAGGGCGGCTACAGTGACTGACGGGCTGCCCCCCCACAGGTACGACGTGTATGAGGACCGCTGGCAGTACGACCCCCGCTACGTCGGAGGCTTTGATGATGAGCCCGACGCCCGCAGGGATCTCACCAAGGACGACTTTGACCGGCGCAGCGTGCACAGCGAGCATTCGGCCCGTAGCGTCCACAGCGAGCGCAGCAGCCACAGTCGCCGCAGCAGCTTCAGCTCTCGCTCGCAGCAGGTGAGCTCCCTTCAATGCGTCCTTTCTCTTTGCCGGCGACGCAGCCGATGAATATTTAATGTGGCCGTGACTCTCTCCAGAGCCAGGTGTACAAGAGCGAGCAGGACCTGACTGCTAATGCCTATGGCGGCCAAATGCCCAACCCCCCACTGGAGGACTACTCCTATAGTATGTACCCGAACGACTACAGCGCCCAGCAGTCACTGGAGAGCTATCAGTACGGTTACCCGGCGAGCAGCGAGTGGCAGCCGGTGGAGCAAGGTGAGAGCCCCCTACCTGTATGAGCAGCCGTATACATTCATAGAGGTTCTGGAGCGGTTATCTGTATTCAGTCACTGTAAGGGTATGTTTACACAGCGTATTTTCGGTAATCCATAGCTCCCCCCCCCCCCCCCCCTCTTTGCTTCGGGAGTACACGCTGTTCAGCACGACTCCCAAAATACCCGGCGTATTGCGGTGTGTACTGTACACGTCGCAATTACGCCATGTGAACTTATCCTAAGGGTCACCGAGTGTTAGACCCGCAGCGACCTAATCCTCACCCACTGCAATTAACCCTTTCCCATCTGCAGTTCCCTCTAGGTCGCTGACGCCTGAGAAGTTTGGAAGTCCTCACGTTTGCGCCAGGTTTGGGCCTGGGGGGCACTTAATCAAAGTGCTCCCCAACTTACCTTCTGACGGGCAGCCGACCTTGGTGGAGATCCACAATATGGAGGTGAGATGACTTCACTGCCTGTGCTTAGACCTACAGAAATGGGACCTGAGCAGGGGACTCCCTCTATAGATGTCATACAGGGGTCCGTCCCACCATAGACCGTGAGGTGTATCGATAGGATAGACTCTGGGCCCCGCACATATCTCGGGAATGGGCCCCAAAAAGTTTCTGTTCAGAACGAAGTCTCGGTCAGGTTTGTGCGCAACTCCCCATTCTGTCCGATGGGAGATTAGAGTACAAGGAAGCGCAGTGTTCAGCCACACTCAGAACTCACAGAATGGAGTCCTAGAACAGAATGGAGAGTTGTGCACATACCTGACCGGATCTCCGTTCTGAACAGAAACTTTTTGGGGCTCATTCCAGAGATAGGGGCGGGGCCCCGAGGTGGGAGCTGCACCTATCTTGGTGGCATTGCCTGTCGATTTGTCAAAACTCTATTGTGGGAACAGCCCTATAAGGGGATTGTCCCAACTGTGCTGCATATGGAGAAGTGTCTGATCCTGGGCGCCCCACTGCTCTCAGTCACCCATTTAGATGGTGGGGGGCAGGCCACCTCATACAGTGTTATGGGACTGGTGTAGCCCAGAGCTGTCCTCATGTGGACTGCCTGATACAGACATGTTAGATTTGCTGGACACAATACACAGCATGGATCTAAGGCTAGGTTCACCCTCTATCGGCCATATAGCAGGTATGCAGACCTATACCGTGGCACAGCAGTTGCCTATCCGTAGCTGAAGATGGAGTAGTCTGCTTGTGGTTGCGTCTGGTGTGTTTTCGGCTGCACACAATCTCCATGGAGCAGAACAGCTGAGATTCAGACACACACCGCTGCGGGAGGATGGCGTTCACGTGTGAGCTTCCCCTTAGGTTGGTACAGGAGGGGGAAGAAATGCCGGACGGTTATAATTAACACTTTATAAACTTTCCAAGACTCTTGTGTTTCAGTCGATCACTGCTTGCCTTGCACAGCTGCTGAGCTCGTTTCAATGTATCAGTGGAGGTTAGAGCCTAAAGTCCGGAGCTGGGATCATGTTTTCGGCCTCTGGTTATAAAGGTTTCCATTTAGCATGGCAGCAAGCAGAGATCTTGACGAAAGCCGGGCATGGTCTGCATACAGTCACCAGTCTGATTGCCCTCGGTTTCCTTTCCTTAGGTTGGGTCCAGGCTTCCGGTTACTTCTCCCCCCGTCCTTTCAGTCCGCGCCCCTGATATTTGTATCATTTCTGCAGATTGATTATTTCTATTTTTTGGTGTAGGTCATCCTGCAGAACAGTCCGGAACAGGAGATGATGAGAGCCTTCCCCGGGCCCTTGGTCAAGTAAGAATTGTCACCTCCACCTTTATCTTCTTTGTATAACAAAGGGTTCAGAGGCCGCGGCTCGGTGTTACCCTGCGGGGGCAGAATTCCCCCGGCCTGGGCTGGTCTCGGGTATTTGTTTTGCCGTCTTGTGATATATGAATAAGCTCCTCATGAGGGTGAATCGGAGATGTCGGCCCCCGGGTGGGGGGGTTGTATCCCAAATGGAAGGTTCCCTCCTCACGGATCTTATTTTTTGCAGGGATGAAACTCACAAAGTCGACGTCATCAATTTTGCACAAAATAAAGCCAAAGAGTGTTCCCAGAACGAGAGCTTGTTGGACCAGGAGTCGGCGTGTCTGCTCTGGGATTTCATCGTTCTCATGTGCAGGCAGAATGGGGTGAGGAGTTGTGACGCCCGGTGTGGTGAATAGTGGGAGGGATTTATCTAGACGCTGCTCTGTGTGTGGGGAATGCACGCTCTGCTTGCTGGAGAACTACCAGTCCCAGCATGCCCATGTGCATTCCCAGCGAGAGCCCCTGATGTAGAAGTTGTGACCTTTGGGGGGCCATTGCGGTGATGGGGCTCAGCTCCTGCCCTCGGTATGATCCTATCTCTTTGTCTTGTAGACGGTCGTAGGGACGGATATCGCCGAATTGCTCCTCCAGGATCACAAGACGGTCTGGCTCCCGGGGAAGTCGCCCAATGAAGCCAATCTAATAGATTTCACCAACGAGCCTCTGGAGCAGGAGGAAGAGTCCGGGGCTTCTCAGCTCTCCTTCCTCACAGACATGTTACCCAACGCCGGCGCCGTGCTGGAGAAGGAGACCGAGCGCTTCCGGGAGCTGCTGCTGTTCGGACGGAAGAAGGTAGGTGGGTGCCTGCGAGGACGTCCTGAGAGCTGCGACTCCTCTCCCGCCGGGCGCACTGTTACTCCACTGCTGTCCTGAGAGCGGCTCCTCCTCTCCCTCCAGGCGCGCTGTTACTCCACTGCTGTCCCGAGAGCGGCTCCTCCTCTCCCGCCGGGCGCGCCGTTACTTCCCTGCTGTCCCGAGAGCAGCTCCTCTTCTCCCACCAGGCGCGCCGTTACTTCGCTGCTGTCCCGAGAACAGCTCCTATTCTCCTCCAATCCCGCCGTTCTTCCTGCTGTCCAGGCAGTCCTCTTCTCTCATGCCGTTACTTGCTGCTGTCCGAGAGCGGCTCCTCTTCTCCCTTCCAGGGTGCGTACTCCTGCTGTCCCGAGAGCGTCTCTTCTCCCTCCGGCACGCCGTTACTTCATGCTGTCCCGAGAGCGGCTCCTCCTCTCCCGCCGGGCGCGCCGTTACTTCCCTGCTGTCCTGAGAGCGGCTCCTCTTCTCCCTCCAGGCGCGCCGTTACTTCACTGCTGTCCTGAGAGCGTCTCCTCTTCTCCCTCAGGCGCGCCGTTACTTCACTGCTGTCCCGAGAGTGGCTCCTCTTCTCCCGCCGGGCGCGCCGTTGCTTCACTGCTGTCCCAAGAGCGGCTCCTCCTCACCCTCCAGGCGCGCCGTTACTTCACAGCCGTCCCGAGAGCGGCTCCTCCTCTCCCTCCAGGCGCGCCGTTACTACACTGCTGTCCCGAGAGCTGCTCCTCCTCTCCCGCCGGGAGCGCCGTTACTTCACTGCTGTCCCGAGAGCAGCTCCTCTTCTCCCTCCAGCTGCGCCGTTACTTCACTGCTGTCCCGAGAGCGGCTCCTCTTCTCCCTCCAGGTGCACCGTTACTTCACTGCTGTCCCGAGAGTGGCTCCTCCTCTCCCACCGGGCGCGGCGTTACTTCACTGCTGTCCCGAGAGTGGCTCCTCCTCTCCCACCGGGCGCGGCGTTGCTTCACTGCCGTCCCGAGAGCGGCTCCTCTTCTCCCTCCAGGCGCGCCGTTACTTCACTGCTGTCCCGAGAGCGGCTCCTCTTCTCCCTCCAGGCGCGCCGTTACTTCACTGCTGTCCCGAGAGTGGCTCCTCTTCCCGCGGGCGCGCCGTTCCTTCACTGCTGTCCTGAGAGCGGCTCCTCCTCTCCCGCCAGGCGCGCTGTTACTCCACTGCTGTCCTGAGAGCGGCTCCTCTTCTCCCGCCAGGTGCGCCGTTACTTCAATGCTGTCCCGAGAGCGGCTCCTCCTCTCCACGGGCGCGGCGTTGCTTCATGCTGTCCCGAGAGCGGACTCCTCTTTCCTCCAGGCGCCGTTTACTTCACTGCTGTCCCGAGCGCGGACTCTTCTCTCCTCAGGCGCGCGTTACTTCACTGCTGTCCGAGAGTGGCTCCTCTTCTCCCGCCGGGCGCGCCGTTGCTTCACTGCTGTCCCAAGAGCGGCTCCTCCTCTCCCTCCAGGCGCGCCGTTACTTCACTGCCGTCCCGAGAGCGGCTCCTCTTCTCCCGCCAGGTGCGCCGTTACTTCACTGCCGTCCCGAGAGCGGCTCCCCTTCTCCCTCCAGGTGCGCCGTTACTTCTCTGCAGTCCCGAGAGCGGCTCCTCTTCTCCCGCCGGGCGCGCCGTTGCTTCACTGCTGTCCCAAGAGCGGCTCCTCCTCTCCCTCCAGGCGCGCCGTTACTTCACTGCCGTCCCGAGAGCAGCTCCTCCTCGCCCGCCGGGAGGGCCGTTACTTCACTGCTGTCCCGAGAGTGGCTCCTCTTCTCCCGCCAGGTGCACCATTACTTCACTGCAGTCCCGAGAGCGGCTCCTCGTCTCCCGCCAGGGGCGCCGTTACTTCACTGCCGTCCCAAGAGCAGCTCCTATTCTCCCTCCAGGCGCGCCGTTACTTCACTGCCGTCCCAAGAGCAGCTCCTCCTCGCCCGCCGGAGCGCCGTTACTTCACTGCTGTCCGGGGAGAGCGGCTCCTCTTCTCCCACCAGGGCGCCGTTATTTTCACTGCTGTCCCGAGAGCGGCTCCTCTTCTCCCGCCAGGTGCGCCGTTACTTCACTGCTGTCCCGAGAGTGGCTCCTCTTCTCCCGCCAGGTGCACCGTTATTTCGCTGTCATCTCCTCGCCGCTGATTCTCACTTTTCTGGCGACGTTTGATCCTTTCCTGTTGTGAATATTTCATGTGTGTCTCTGTCAGCGGCCGCTGCTGAATTTCTATGTGACTGTCTCCTCTTTCACAGGATGCGCTGGAGTCTGCTATGAAGCACGGCCTCTGGGGCCACGCTCTGCTGCTCGCCAGTAAGATGGACAGCCGCACACACGCCCGGGTGATGACCAGGTACCAGGCGCCATCCTTCACATGAACACGTGTCACACAGCGGCTTCAGCCCAGAACATTGCATTGTCCTACACTAAGTTCTGACTTCCTGCAGCAGACGCCTACACCTGCTTTATATTCTCATATTCGCATGGGCTTGTGGTTACTGAAATACTCTGTGCTGCTGTTTTGCGTCTGGTTCTTGTTCATGGCCAACCTGATTGTTCCCAATCCCGCGTGTATAAATTTCCATCTCAGCAGCCAAGAAGTCTGACTTCTCAGCCCAGCAGGTCCCCTAAAAGTCTCGGCTCAGGATGGAGAGATGGTCACACTTGTGCATGACTCTCCATTTTGTTCTATGGGAGTTCCCAGTACAGGAGAGCGCTATGTTCTCCACTCTGTTCTATGGGAGTTGCCAGTACAGGGGAGCGCGGTGTTCTCCATTCTGATCTATGGGAGTTCCATGTACAGGGGAGCGCTGTGTTCTCCATTCTGTTCTATGGGAGTTCCCAGTACAGGGGAGCGCGGTGTTCTCCATTCTCCTGTATGGGAGTTCCTGGTACAGGGGAGCGCTGTGTTCTCGCAATTCTCGTCTATGGGAGTGTGTTCCCAGTCTGAAGTTGGAGAGCGCTGTGTTCTCCATTCTGTTCTATGAGAGTTCCCAGTACAGGGGAGCGCTGTGTTCTCCATTCTCATGGGGTTCCACGTACAGGGGAGCGCTGTTCGCCATTCACCTCTATGGGAGTTCCCGGTACAGGGACGCTGTGTTCGCCATTCTCCTCTATGGGGGTTCCCGGTACAGGGGAGCGCTGTGTTCGCCATTCTCCTCTATGGGAGTTCCCGGTACAGGGGAGCGCTGTGTTCGCCATTCTCCTCTATGGGAGTTCCCGGTACAGGGGAGCGCTGTGTTCGCCATTCTCCTCTATGGGAGTTCCCGGTACAGGGAAGCGCTGTGTTCTCCGTTCTGTTCTATGAGAGTTCCCACTACAGGGTTCGGTTTTACTACTACTATAGAACAGACTGGAGAGTCGTGTGCGAGCCTGACTGAATTGCCATTCTGAGGCGACACTTTCAGGGGCCTGCTTCTGATATCGGTCCCATCTTTGGTCCCTGCACCTATCTGACTTTGGTGGTTCAGCGATAGAATATGCCATAAAAGTGCATGGTGGGAGCACTCATTTTAGTGTTGCTCCTGATCGTTCCCTGTGTATATACAGTTTAGCAGCTTTCTGTGAAGTGTAAGCATCCGCTGTAGGATAAGGGATCGGATTGGTTTCCTCCATTGATGTGAGGCAGGCGCCCAGCGCCCTTTGCTCTGGTGAATGTGCGGAGCTGTGATTTGGGCTCGTTCCCTTCCATAGATTTGCCAACAGCCTCCCGATTAACGACCCCCTGCAGACCGTGTACCAGCTCCTGTCCGGGAGGATGCCGGCGGCCGCCACGGTGAGTGCAGCCTCTGCTTGTTACCAGGGTCTCCCTGCAAGGGCTGAGTCCTGAGGGTGTCAAATGCTTGTTGCAGTGCTGTGGAGACGAGAAGTGGGGGGACTGGCGGCCACATCTGGCCATGGTGCTGTCTAATCTCACCAATAACGTGGACGTACCAACGCGGACCATCGTGACTATGGGAGACACGCTGGGTGAGTCCACCTGAACCCATTCTGCTGCTGCTAACCCTGTAATCCGGGGGAAGGGGAGCACCTAATCGTCATCTCCGAATAATGGAAAGATTTACAACTTTCTGATGTGATTTCCCGCTGACATTATCAAGGTCTGTTCTTCGCGGTTGGTGAGCAGGTTCGTTCTTGGTAAGAGCCAGTACTGAGGGTTTGCTGCAGTGTGTACTGTCGCAACAATCCTCTGCGCATACGGTATGTTTACACGGTGTATTTGGGGTTTGTATTTTGCTGCAATGCACCCAAAGTACGTCCCACAAATACGGTAAAACCGTAGCACTCATTGAGTGTTATGTTAAACCCGTGTATTCCCCGGGCGCTTGTGCATCGGGTAAGCATTGTTGAACGTGCATGCTCGCCAGCGCGTAGGGTATGTTCACATGCTGTAATTGCGGTGCGCATTTTGCCGCGTATTTGTGCTTTAATACAGGCGAAATGCGTACCGCAATTATGGTAATTTATAGCTGTCATAGAGAACTATGAGTTGCCCAGCATCTCCCCGGGCGTACAGTACGATCGTATTGTACGCCAGGGGAGAGAGGGGACATGTCACTTCTTTACGGTGCTTATATGCTGCTAACAGAATCGAATGGGGCCAGCCGGGGTCCGTCCCCCCTGTCCTTGGAAGTATGCGCTGATCAGCACGTACTTCCGAAACAAACGGCATATTGCAGCACGTACAGTACGCGCCCCGGTACGCCATGTGAACATACCCTAAGTGTCCAAACATATTGCGGCATGCACAGAGATGTGCCGCAATACACAGTGTGAACTCAGTCTGACACACTGTAACAAACTCTCAGAAGAGGCGAGTGTAGCTCGCTGCGGATGGTCTGGGCTGGATATAATAGTAACAGACTCTCAGCTGTGCAAAGCATTGAATCAGGACAGGTTTTCAGCCCCCGAAACAAGAATGTTCCTAATAACTGACAGGAAGCAGAGATCTTAAAAATGAGGAGGTTGGTTATCAGTCAAGTTTGGATGACGATGCTCATCTGACCCTGGCTCCGTGATGTTTCTGCCGGACATTGATCGTTGCATCGATCTCTCTCCTGCTTTGGGGTTTATTTCTTAAGTTTTTGGGGTCTTTTTTTTTAGACTTTCCACCTCTTTGCTCACCATCTCTCTCCCCTGTGTCTCAGCGTCCAGGGGTCTCCTAGAAGCCGCTCATTTCTGCTACTTAATGGCGCAGGTCGGTTTTGGCGTGTTCACCAAGAAAACAACCAAGCTGGTCCTCATCGGCTCCAACCACAGGTGAGAACCTGGCGCTGAAGTATTGGGCTGCTGTTTGGACCCTGTTCACATCAGCGCGTGTGCACCGTGCAGTCACACATATAGCCCGGGGTCGCCGTAGGCTCATATGGACTGAGTGTCGTCGGCTTGTGCGGGTTTGGTCTGACGCCCGTATACGTTGTACTTGTGGACATTACACAGAGTATATCCCCAGCATAACACAGGCCGCTCGTAGTCATGTGGACGGTGTTTGGTCTATTGAAGCTCATGGCTGCGCTGCAGTATATGGCGATGTCCTGATGTGTATCTGCAGCGGTGACCACTAACCTGATGTGAACAGCGACTCCTACCTCATACACCAGCGCCATAATACTCCATTGTCCACTGTTGTCAGCCGCTCTGGGGCTCCCTCCTCTGCAGAACGTGGGGCCCGGGTGTGATGCTCTGCAGACATCCCAGTAATGCTTGTGGGCGCACCGGGCATCGTGTCGGACCTGATTTTTAATGATCTTTTTCCTTAGTTTGCCTTTTGTGAAGTTTGCCACCAATGAAGCCATCCAGAGGACCGAGGCCTACGAATATGCGCAGTCGCTGGGGGCGCAGACCATCTCCCTGCCAAATATACAGGTAGCTGGCTGTCCGTGTACTCGGCCTCTGCATGGTCCAGGCGTACGGGACTTAGTAATGACACTTCCCGATGAGCAGAGCGGGAAATGGATCTCACAGGTGAATGACACCGAAATCCTATTGTCTCTTGCAGGTTTTCAAGTTCATCTACGCCTGTCGCCTGGCTGAGTACGGACTCTCCGCTCAGGCCTTCCACTACTGTGAGGTCATCTCCAAAACGGTTATCAGGCATCCGTCCTACTACTCCCCGGTGCTGGTGGGCCAGCTGCTGGAGGCAGTCTGCGCCCCGTCCTGGGTGGGGTTCTATCTGTAGACCACACTACTGTCCATGCTATAGTATGTGCAATGGGGGGTCCTACCAGTTAGGAGAGCAGGTCACCCTGACTATAAGGCGACTCAGAGGAGGAGGATGGGCAGGTGGCTGAGCTGCCATAGAGTTCTCATAGGATGGGACCTGACCTGTCCCAAGTCTAATGCTCTTGCACGGAGCCTTGTTAGGGGTGGACACCCCCTCCGTGCGCCCCTATTTGCTGTCAACCCTGTGAACCATCGTCTTTTTCAGGTGTCCTCACATTTGAGGGTCTTTGATCCTCAGCTGAAGGAGAAACCAGAGCAGGAATTATTTGTGGAGCCCCCGTGGCTTCTTCGACTCCGCCACTTGGACATGCAGATGAAGGTACCAAGTATTTGCAGGTTTTCAACAAGCTTTGTGACCGCGAAGGACCCTGGTGAACAGTGTCTCACTACTTGTTACATTTTTCCACTTTCAGCAAGGTACCGTGGTGTACAACACTGGCAGGAGCACCCCCCAGCAGTATGCCTGCAGCACCCCCAGCTCGGAGCAGGACCACGTCAGCCAATCTGATGGCATGGCTGCAGCACATGATATGGCGGCTGCTACCGATAACCCATTGCTGACCAACTTCCTGCCCAATATGACATCTGTCCAGGGTGTTCAGCTGGCGCTGCCAGGTAAGAGCACAGTCCACAGCTTGGCTCGTCACTGGCGTCATTGGAGGAGTAGACAAACGGCGTCTTTCCTAACATGTCGGTCAGTGGCTAGCTAGTGGGCTTCCGACCCCGTGTCCTCCCACCACGAGCTTTGTGCCCTGGTCTCCCGACCCCATGTCCTCTCACCATGAGCTTTGTGCCCTGGTCTCCCGACCCCATGTCCTCCCACCATGACCTTTGTGCCCTGGGCTCCCATTCCTGGGTCCTCGCACCATGACCTTGTATGCCCTGGTCTCCTGTCCCTGTGCCCTCTCACCATGACCTTTGTGCCTTGGGCTCCCGTCCTCATGACCTTTGGCTCCCGACCCTGTGCCCTCTCACCATGACCTTTATGCCCTGGTCTCCCGACCCAGGGTCCTCATGACCTTTGGCTCCCGACCCTGTGCCCTCTCACCATGACCTTTGTTGCCAGTTGGTCCACCTTCTAAGACCCTTTTAGGGGTTTTGTACTGTTTGTTTGTTTGTCTTTCTCCTTTCCAGGCCCTGATAACTCTACCGCTCTTTACCAACCTCCTCCTCCAGTCACTGAGCCGCCATCCTCTGTCCCATCTCTGCCGTTTGTACCCTCGCCAGCCTTAGCACCTCCAGCACCTGGACACGGGTTTGTACCGGTTAGCAGTGAACAGGTGCCCACGTATCCCCCTGCTCCAATGGAATCTGTACCCAGCGCTCCTCAGGTTGCAGAATTCGCCCCTCCAGATCAGTGGAGCCAAGATCCTGGTGAGTTCAGTGGTACAGACTGCGCCCGGTGGCACGTGCATCCCATCGCTTGCGGCTACTTCTGTGTATAGATCATTGTATGTGATCAGAAGTCTCCGCTGAGAGAAGGATCTGATCATTTACATGGGAGATCACTCATCAGCTGTAACCTCTGCCCATTGCGGGGCTCGGTCCATGCCCCGCCTCTGCCCATTGCGGGGCTCGGTCCATGCCCCGCCTCTGCCCATTGCGGGGCTCGGTCCATGCCCCCCTGCTCCAATGGGGGATCGTACCACGCCCCCAGTGCAGTGCCCTCATGTGGAGCCAAGGTCCTGTAGTCCAGCGACTGCCCGGTGGCCGGTCCACTTGGCCTCGTGTATAGACCATTGTGGGGCTGCGGTCCAATGGAGTCCCGCGACCTCTGCCCATTGCAGGGCTCGGTCCATGCCCCGCCGCTGCCCATTGCGGGGCTCGGTCCATGCCCCGACGCTGCCCATTGCGGGGCTCGGTCCATGGCCCCGCCGCTGCCCATTGCGGGGCTCGGTCCATGGCCCCGCCGCTGCCTTCTGCCTCTGCAGATGAAGAAGCATTCATTGTCTCTTTTGTCTTTAAAGCGTTACAGAGACCCCCAACAAACTCCCCCACCAAGACCACCTTCCACGACTCTGGGTTCGACTTCTACGGTGAAATGGCGAAAATGGTGCGTATCGTCCTCCTGGCACTGACTCTTTACTTCTTGCTGTTCCCGAGCTATAGTATGTGTACATATGTAGGTGTGTGTGTGTGTGTTAGTATTGGTATAGTGTATACTTGTGTGGGTGTACATATAGTATGTATGGAGATATGTATTGTGTGTGATATGTAGTGTGTATATAGTATGTATGCACATATGAAGTGTTTGTGCATATTTATGTGTATATATGTGTGTGTGTGTGTGTGTGTGTGTGTGTGTGTATATATATAAAAAAAAAAAATACCAGTAGCAGAAAAACATTAATAAATCTGACCCTGACCCGTTTCCCGGCTGTTGCTCTCTTAGGCTCCCGGTCACAGGTCCAGGACGGTGTCTCAGTCGTCCTCTCATATGGTGAGCCGCTCTCCTCTATATACTCTATGGAGATTTGCCTCCTGCCGCCTCTCCTTGGCTTATCGCTCATTAATTCTCTCTTCTGATTTGCAGAGACGCACCCGGACGACCTCCGAATCCTCCACCCACTCGATAGGGTCCAACAGGAGGAGTTCGGTCGGTTTGCAGCCGTCACCGCCTCCTGTCCTTGACATGAACAAGTCTGAGCCCAAGAAAGAACCAAAGGGCAACAATGCAGCTCCGGGGGTAAGCAGGAGTCCTGCAGGGGGCTGGGGATGATATGCAGAGGTCCTGTGTGGGGCACCAGGGTTAAGCAGTGGTCCTGCGGGGCGGGTGGGGGGGTAAGCGAGGGTCCGGTGGGGGGGGGAAACGGAGGTCCTGCGTGGAGGCCGGGGGGGGGGGGAGGGGAGGGGTGGGGGGTAGGAGGTCCTGCGTGTGGAGGCCGGGGGGGGGGGGGGGGGGGGGCGCGGCTGTTAAAGCGGAAGGGCCTGCGGGGCGGGGGCCGGGTTTGGGGGGGGGGGGGGGGATTAAGCGCTGTGCTGTGTTAAGTGCTGCAGCATCGCTGTGTAGAGTCCTCTACAGCAGTTTTTAACCCTGCCAGGTGTTCTCCTCTCACCTGCAGTCGCCCCGCGGCCTGCTCACCTGTGCTGTGGCCTTGCATAGGATGTAATGTGCACTTTATGGAATTGCAGTATGTGCCAATAAAGCATAGCTAGCCGAGTTCTAGCTCCATGACCGGCCATATGCTGAGGGAACACCACGGCAGGTCTGGGGGGGGGGTGTTGTGCATTGCCTGACGCGCCGCATGTGGTCCTTACACGTGTCTCTCGTTTTGTAGAGCGGTAGAAGCTGGTTTGGCTGGCTGATGAGGAAAGGGAAGAACGAAGCTCACCTGCCAGATGACAGGAATAAATCTGTAAGGATGAGCAGCTCGGCCTCCTGAGCTCGCGCCTTGTCCGGCTGCATCTCTGCCTCCTTTGTCGTTGTAACAGATGATTATGTGACGTGTATATCTGTGGCCGGAGGCTGACGTGCCGATTTCTGCCGCCGGTGCACATGAGGCTTGGTTCCATTGTCATCAATGGCCTAAACCTCAGGCGTGAATCCACTTACGTCAGACATTTGCCACAAATTAAAATTTCTGATAAATCTTTCCAAAGCCACAGAGCAGAGGCCACGTCACATCAAAATCCACCTCCGGTCCAATAACCATCCGTGTGCGCAGAAATCTGGATCAGATCCGGCACCTGTCATTATAACCTGAAAGGGGTTTTCTCACCATGCAGTTTCACAGCCACAGACTGCTTCAGATTCACACTTTGTGGGCAGGTCCATAGCAGTGATTGACACATCAGCTCTGCTGTTCCTTAGTATTCCTATTACACTGACAATGAGCGCAAGAGATTTATAAAGTGCATTACACCAGGCTGCAGAGCTCTAGAGAGTGTTCACTTAGCTAAACGAGAAGCTTTCAAATTCTGTAGCTAGAGATAAGACTCTGCAGGAGGTGACTCAACATGGTCAGAGTGATTGACGGCAGCTTAGAGCATTAAGAGAGAACAGGGAGAGGGTTGGTCGATAACCAGAGAAACCTGTGTGCTCTAAGAGGAGATAAAATCTTTATCTTGTGACAAAAAAAAAATGCAACAAAGCAAAGTATTTAGAAAAAGTCTTCAATTATCTGTCCCTACATGTTAAAATCTAATCATTGTAGTGAGAAAACCCCTTTAAAACTGAAGCCACATGCCGACCGCTTTATCAGCAGAGATTCGCCTGAAGCTCCGCAGACATTGGGCGGGTTTCTTACATTTTCTGTTTGGGTAACATTAGAGTTATGTCCATGTGGGTCAACCTGGAGCGGTCCGGCCTATTCACCTCTATTATGAAGTGTCTGACGGCCTGTGTGTCCCCCTGTCTCACAGCTGTTGTGAGGGGCTCAGCTGCGTCCAGGCCGTGCCCTTCAGGGTATGAGATGCTGGACAGGTCTGCGCTGGGAGAGCCTGACTGTTGCATGTGCGTCTTGCTTTCTGCACAGTACATTGCATTTTGCGGTCTTATCGCTTGCTGTCGCCTGCAGTTACCCCTTGTGGGCGCCGTCACTGAAGTCTTGCTTTTGTTGTAGATTGTCTGGGATGAGACGCGACAGCGATGGATTAATACGGATGAGCCCGAGGGGGAGGAGGTGAGTGTCCAGCTGTCGCCGCGCTGCTACGAGCCTCAGATGATCAAGCGCTATGATCCAATTTTGATATGTTTTGTTTGCAGAACAAGCCACTGCCGCCTCCTCCATCCAGCATGCCCAAGAGACCCCAGCAGCCGGCTCCTACAGGGGTGCCGGGCGCTCCCCCCAATCCTCCAGTGAACGTCTTCTCCATAAAAGCAGGTACAAGTAACACCCCCCCCCCCCCCTCCCCAGAGCGGCACCAGTCACAAAATACACCGCCCACCATAACCGTATACTGGAAATCGATGTCTGTCTCTGTGGGAAGCAATCTGCTACAGGCTGGATAGCGAGCTGGTGCTTTCCGCTCTGGAAATGTTTGGAGCCCCCTCCTGTTATGAGATCAATGGGGGCTGGTTTGGGACCCTCTGTAATCTCTGCTCAGGGTGGTGCACTAGTCACTTTTCGTATCCGGAGTGCACTCACTTGTGTATGTCGTTCCCTTACAGGAGGAGCTCGAGCGCGCTACGTGGATGTGCTGAACCCAGGAGGCACCAAACCTGCAAGCTCCGTGCCGCCGCCGGCTGATCTGTTCGCTCCCTTAGCCCCAATGGCGATCCCTACCAATCTCTTTGTACCTAACGCAGGTATCTGATGCTGTTATCCTCCTTGTGACTTTGTATACTTAATGTGTTAGGTTACGTTCACACGGCTTATTTTGGCGCGTATTGCTCTCTCTATGTGGCGAAATGTGTGCCGCAATTATGGTAATCCATAGCTCTAATAGAGAGCTATGTATTATGCGTCGTCCCCCCCGCACGTACAATACAATCATTTGCACGCACAGCAGGAGAATTGACAGGGCAATAGGTCGTGGCATTAGGCGTTGCAAACAATGCATGTCAATGGGGCTGGCGCGCGGCCAGACCCCCTCCCTTGTGCTTTGGAAAGACCGCTGATCAGCGCGTGCTTCCAAGGTACCCGCACCGCAATACACTGTGTGAACATAGCCTTAGAGTTAATAACTGCCGCGCTGTCGTCCAGTGTGTTGTCTAGGAGTTTTCTGCAGAATTGTTTGGGGCCCGTAGTAATCAGTGGTTTATCAGCTGTTGCACTACAGCTCCCAGCCCGGCTGGTGAAGAATGCTGGGGGTTGTAGTTTTCACTGCTGTCTATGGAGCGAGCTCTGTAGTAAGCGGTGGTCCCGGCTGCGCTGGTTGCATGGACTGGAGTTCGTTTCCATCAGATTTTAGTCTCTTGTTTGTGTCTGACAGTCCCAGAAGAGGCTCAACCTCCCGTAGGCTCGGAGGCAGATGTGGCCGCGGCGCCCGATCAGCCGGGGATGGAGAGCAGCGCGGGGACACAGGTGAGAAGCGGCCTTTGGTGGCAGGAGCTTCTGTAGGTGCAATATTGTTATTGGTAAGAAGGAAATGTATTCAGGCTTCTTCAATTAGACTTCAGCCAAATAATCATGGGTCCTGTAGCGAGACACTTAAAGGGGTAATGTAAGTATGCAAAAAATCAGTCACCCGAAAGATCCCTTGTCTGCGGCACCGTGCTCAGCGAAGAGGGAGAAGCCGTAATATCCTTCACAGCATAGATACACACGAAGTCACCAGCAACCTATGTCCGCAGCATACACATAATAGTCAGTGCAGACCTATTAATATTATCTGTATGCTGCTTTACATGGGGTCAGTTTCTAACCTAATGAGGATCTTCAGACACAAGTTGCAGGTGACTTCACGTGTCTGTGCTGTGAAGGATATTACGGCTTAAAGGGGGACTCCTACCATTGACTTTGGCGGCTTGTTGATGGGATAGCTTCCTCCACCTCTGGATCCCACACTTGTCTCTGAAATAGGCCTGACGGCTCCCAGTAGAATGTGTGATTCCAGTGTTATCTCCTTCTGCGGCTCAATACTTTCCTGAACTGTGAATCTAAGCTGTGACCAGTTTGGCCGATGTCGGGCACATTCACACCCGGCAGATTTAGCTGCAGAATGTTTCCCATTAAGATGAATAGATGCTCTGAATGTGAATCCAGCCTGACGGTGACGGACGGTCAGGTTATACGCTGGTGCCTCCTCGCCGTCCGTCAGGGGTTAATGCCTTTTATTCACTTTAACTTTCCCCTCTTCCAGTTTTTGAACACGGCCCCAGGACTCGATCTCCCGTCAACAAATCATGAAGATGTTCCCTCCGGAGAGGTAAGGTCCAGAGAGGTCACAGTGCCCTGCCCTCTCTAACGGGCATCGTGTCCTTCACTAGTGATGTAACCGCGTGGCATAACCGATGCAGTGGCGCACGCTCTGTGAGGGGCCGGTCTCTGGGGTCCCTCAGGATCGGCCCCTTGTGTCATGGAGGGAACAGGTATCGGCGATTGCATATGATTGATAGAGGACCCTCAGTGACCTGAGCCAAACCCCTCATACAGGCGGAAAGGTCGGCGGTGGGGGGCGGCACCTGCTGCAGATCAGCTGGAGTCGCCCCCCCGTTTTTAGGCCATTCTGTGGTTTTGCTTCTCTCATTTGTTCGCTGTGTTTGACGCACGATGATTTGCACGAAGATTTCTCATATTTTGTGTGTGTGGATTTTGCTTTTTTTGTAGCTTTCTCGATCTAGTTCTCTGAGTTCCTTATCTCGTGAAGTAAGCCAGCATTTCCATCAGGTATTCGCAGCTGGCGCCATTCATTCCCTCCTTCCTTTTTTTAATCCGTTGCACCTTCATGACACTTTTTTTGTACTAATTTTGCTTGCTTACTATTGCACCCCTGTCCTAACCCTGTGAAGGTGTAAGAAAATACTCTCCGTGCACACTCGGATTCATCAAGTTTATAGGAGATGGGTTCTTAGCGCACTTTGATCAAAACTGAGAGCCTGAACATTCCCCCCACCCCCCCCTACCCCCCGATGGGAACCTACCCGAACATCTCGTCTTGCTTGGTGCCTGCTCTGGTCGCCGTAATTTCGGAGTATGAAGGTCCCAGTTACAATCTGCTCCCAATTAAAAGCAGTCTGTGTGGAAGAGCAGAGTGCACAACCAAATTGAAGGCTGTCTCTCACCAGCGAATCCATAGGGCAGGGGCTCAGGGCTCAATGCCCCTCACCAGCGGATCTGTAGGGCAGAATGCTGGGGCCTGAATGCCCCTCACCAGCGGATCCATAGGGTGGGCTCTCTGGCCTGAATGCCCCTCACCAGCGGATCCATAGGGTGGGCGCTCTGGCCTGAATGCCTCTTACCAGCGGATCCATAGGGCGGGCACTCTGGCCTGAATGCCCCTCACCAGCGGATCCATAGGGTGGGCGCTCTGGCCTGTATGTCCCTCACCAGCGGATCCATAGGGTGGGCGCTCTGGCCTGAATGCCCCTCACCAGCGGATCTGTAGGGGGGCGCTCTGGCCTGAATGCCCCTCACTAGCGGATCTGTAGGGCGGGCGCTCTGGCCTGAATGCCCCTCACAGCAGATCTGTAGGGGCGGGCGCTCTGGCTGAATGCCTCTCACCAGCGGATCCATAGGGTGGGCGCTCTGGCCTGAATGCCCCTCACCAGCGGATCTGTAGGGGGGCGCTCTGGCCTGAATGCCCCTCACCAGCGGATCCATAGGTTGGGCGCTCTGGCCTGAATGCCTCTCACCAGCAGATCTGTAGGGCGGGCGCTCTGGCCTGTATGTCCCTCACCAGCGGATCATAGGGTGGGGCGCTCTGGCCTGTATGTCCCTCACCAGCAGATCCGTAGGGTGGGCGCTCTGGCCTGTATGTCCCTCACCAGCGGATCTGTAGGGTGGGCACTCTGGCCTGTATGCCCCTCACCAGCAGATCTGTAGGGCGGGCGCTCTGGCCTATATGTCCCTCACCAGCGGATCCATAGGGTGGGCGCTCTGGCCTGTATGCCCCTCACCAGCGGATCCATAGGGCGGGCGCTCTGGCCTGAATGCCCCTCACCAGCGGATCCATAGGGTGGGCGCTCTGGCCTGAATGCCCCTCACTAGCGGATCCATAGGGTGGGCGCTCTGGCCTGAATGCCCCTCACTAGCGGATCCATAGGGTGGGCGCTCTGGCCTGAATGGCCCTCACCAGCGGTTCCATAGGGTGGGCGCTCTGGCCTGTATGTCCCTCACCAGCGGATCCATAGGGTGGGCGCTCTCGACTGTATGTCCCTCACCAGCGGATCCATAGGGTGGGCGCTCTGGCCTGAATGCCTCTCACCAGCGGATCATAGGGTGGGCGCTCTGGCCTGTATGCCCCTCACTAGCGGATCCATAGGGTGGGCGCTCTGGCCTGAATGCCTCTCACCAGCAGATCCATAGGGCGGGGCGCTCTGGCCTGTATGTCACTCACCAGCAGATCCATAGGGTGGGCGCTCTGGCCTGTATGTCACTCAGCAGCAGATCCATAGGGTGGGCGCTCTGGCCTGAATGCCCCTCACCAGCGGATCCATAGGGTGGGCGCTCTGGCCTGAATGCCCCTCACCAGCGGATCAGTAGGGTGGGCGCTCTGGCCTGAATGCCCCTCACAAGCGGATCAGTAGGGCGGGCGCTCTGGCCTGAATGCCTCTCACCAGCGGATCCGTAGGGTGGACGCTCTGGCCTGAATGCCCCTCACCAGCGGATCCGTAGGGTGGGCGCTCTGGCCTGAATGCCCCTCACCAGCGGATCCATAGGGTGGGCGCTCTGGCCTGTATGTCCCTCACCAGCGGATCCATAGGGTGGACGCTCTCGCCTGTATGTCCCTCACCAGCGGATCCATAGGGTGGGCGCTCTGGCCTGTATGGTTCCCTAAACCAGCGGTCCATAGGGTGGGCGCTCTCGCCTGTATGTCCCTCACCAGCGGATCCATAGGGTGGGCGCTCTCGCCTGTATGCCCCTCACCAGCGGATCCATAGGGTGGGCATCTAGTATGGCATCTGCTAACAACCTTTGAGCTCCGTACCAAATCCTAAATTGCAGGTGGGAAGTCGCTTCAGGCCTGTGCCTGGCACCGCTGTCTGTGCTGCCTCCTTTCTGGTCTCCTTCATGTCATGTTAGCAGGACTTGGCCTTTTCCTGCAATGTTTATTCTCTAGTTGCATCTAAAGCTGCCCCTCATAGAGGGCAATACTGAATAGTGCACAGCCTGACCGTCGCTGTGGGTATAGAAGTACTCCTCCAGTGATACTTGCACCTCTGTGTGGCCGTTCTCTGCGCCTGGGCACCGGCCGGGGGTCTCTGTGGGGAGAGGAGAGGGGCACTGTAGTCTTAGGTTCCTGACTAATCTATTAACGCCAGGGTGTGTGCATGCTGTGCCGCTCCTCACCCGCTGCATGGCACGTGACAAGTAACCACTGGCCGCTCTGTGGAGCTCGGGAGCATCCGCCGGGCTGGGAAGGAGGTTTCTGCAGAGACCAGGGTTTTCTCGCACTGCATCCCCGTCCCATCAGGAAGGATGTCTCGCCTCCCCCAGCTCCTGCAGATGTAGTATAGACTGTGCATTAAAGGGGTTTTGCCTTATCTGCTAAGAAGCAAATGTAAACAAGCCACCCTAGCTGAGAGAGAGAGAGAGACACAGCCAGGGGCACAAAAGCCGTGCATAAGGGGTTAGTGTGCAATGTTCACTCAAATAATTCAAAACTACAACTAGTGGATTCTGTATACAAAAGACAAACATATTTCTTCCCAGGTGCCTTGAAAGCTTCTTCAGCTCCCTCTTTATCAGATAAGAAGTGGTATGGCCAGCAGCTCTTGTCAAAGGGGTATCTAATAGGAGCTTTTTTAAATAACTAAGGGCAGGTAAGGCAGACTGTAGCTCTCTCAGGCTGCAATTTTTGTAATCACATATATTTAGAAAAGTGATTATCCATTTTGGAGGATCCCGCGTCAACATTACATCGTAGCAAAACCCCTTTAATCACCTCCTGACCTGCTCAGCTGAAGTTTTGTTACATTGAGCTAAATAGCGTAGATTTACGCTGAGGGGCAGGCATCGAGTCTGGGGCAGTTGGGGGCCAGTAGCGTTGATGGTGCAGATGAGGGACGGGCGGCTCTGCAGACTCCTCCGCAGCTCGCTCACCAGGGGCAGTTCTGAGCATGTTCTCCATGTCTCTTGCAGGCCCCGGCCGCCGGACCCCCGCCTCCCGCAGCCGTTCCGTTCTACAATCCTGCAAGTTTTGCACAAGTAAGTGGGGTCGGGGGGGGGGGGGGGGGCCTGTCCTATGGAGTCCGGGGTAGGGTTTGCTGTCCTGTGCTGTCGGGGGGGGGGGGGGGGGGGTGTTGTTGCTGTCCTGTGCAGTCGGGGGGGAGGGGGGTATTGTTGCGTGTCTGTGCAGTCGGGGGGGAGGGGGGGTGTTTGTTGCTGTCCTGTGCAGTCGGGGGGGGGGGGTATTGTTGCTGTCCTGTGCAGTCGGGGAGGGGGGGGGGGGGTATTGTTGCTGTCCTGTGCAGTCGGGGAGGGGGGGGGGGGGGGTATTTTTTGCTGTCCTGTGCAGTCGGGGAGGGGGGGGGTGTATTGTTGCTGTCCTGTGCAGTCGGGGAAGGGGGGGGGGGGGTATTGTTGCTGTCCTGTGCAGTCGGGGGGGAGGGGGTATTGTTGCTGTCCTGTGCAGTCGGGGGGGAGGGGGGGTGTTGTTGCTGTCCTGTGAAGTCGGGGGGGGGGGTATTGTTGCTGTCCTGTGCAGTCGGGGGGGGAGGGGGTATTGTTGCTTTTCCTGTGCAGTCGGGGGGGAGGGGGGGTGTTGTTGCTGTCCTGTGCAGTCGGGGGGGGGGGGTATTGTTGCTGTCCTGTGCAGTCGGGGAGGGGGGGGGGTTTGTTGCTGTCCTGTGCAGTCGGGGAGGGGGGGGGGGTATTGTTGCTGTCTGTGCAGTCGGGGAAGGGGGGGGGGGGGGGTTATTGTTGCTGTCCTGTGCAGTCGGGAGAGGGGGGGGGGGTATTTTGCTGTCCTGTGCAGTCGGGGAAGGGGGGGGGGGGTATTGTTGCTGTCTGTGCAGTCGGGGAGGGGGGGGGTATTGTTGCTGTCCTGTGCAGTCGGGGAGGGGGGGGGGTATTGTTGCTGTCCTGTGCAGTCGGGGAGGGGGGGGGTATTGTTGCTGTCCTGTGCAGTCGGGGAGGGGGGGGGGTATTGTTGCTGTCCTGTGCAGTCGGGGAGGGGGGGGGGTATTGTTGCTGTCCTGTGCAGTCGGGGAGGGGGGGGGGGATTGTTGCTGTCCTGTGGAGTCCAGGGGGCGGGGAGGGGGCTGTCCTGTGGATCCCGGGATTTGGGGGGAATTGTTGGGGGCTGTCCTGTGGATCCCGGGGTTTGGGGGGAAGTGTTGGGGGCTGTCCTGTGGAGTCCAGGGGGCGGGCGGGTGGAGGGTGTTGCTGTCCTGTGGAGTCCAGGGGGCGGGCGGGGGCAGGGTGTTGCTGTCCTGTGGAGTCCAGGGGGCGGGCGGGGGCAGGGTGTTGCTGTCCTGTGGAGTCCAGGGGGCGGGCGGGGGCAGGGTGTTGCTGTCCTGTGGAGTCCAGGGGGCGGGCGGGGGCAGGGGGTTGCGGTCTGGTGGAGTCCAGGGGGCGGGCGGGGGCAGGGGGGTTTTCGGTCCTGTGGAGCCAGGGGGCGGGCGGGGGGGGGGGGGGGAGGGTGTTTGGGTTGTGGAGTCCAGGGGGGGCGGGGGGGTTTGGGTTGTGGATTGGGGGGGGCCAGGGTGTTGCGGTCCTGTGGGGTCCAGGGGGGGGCGGGGGGGGCGGGGTTGCGGTCCTGTGGGCCGGGGGCGGGGCGGGGGGCCGGGGTGTTGCGGGGCCCTGGGAGTCCAGGGGGCGGGGGGGGGCAGGGTTTGCGGTCCTTGGGGGGTCCCGGGGGGGGGGGGGCGGGGGTTGCGGTCTGTGGAGCCGGGGGGGGCGGGGGGGGGGCGGGGTGTTGCGGTCTGTGGGTCCAGGGGGGGGGGCGGGGGGGAGGGGTGTTCGGGGGCCTGTGGAGTCCAGGGGGGGGCGGGGGCAGGGGTGTTGGGTCCTTGGAGTAGGGGGGGGGCGGGGGCCAGGGTGTTGCTGTCCTGTGGAGTCCAGGGGGCGGGGGGCAGGGTTTTTGGGGCTGTGGGGGTTTTCGGGGGGGCGGGGGGGCGGGTGTTGCGGGCCCGTGGAGTCCAGGGGGGGCGGGCGGGGGGAGGGTGTTGCGGTCCTGTGGTCCGGGGGCGGGCGGGGGGGGGTGTTTCGGTCTGTGGGTCCCGGGGGCGGGGGCGGGGGAGGGGGTGTCCCGTGGAGTCCAGGGGGTTGGGGGGAATTTTTGGGGGCTGTCCTTGGAGTCCGGGGGCGGGGGGGGGCAGGGTGTTCTGTCCCGTGGAGTCCGGGGCAGGGGTGTTGTGTCCCGTGGAGTCGGGGGCAGGGTGTTGCTGTCTGTGGAGTCCCGGGGGCAGGGTGGTGCTGTC
This sequence comes from Phyllomedusa bahiana, assembly GCA_025379985.1. NCBI lineage: Eukaryota > Metazoa > Chordata > Amphibia > Anura > Hylidae > Phyllomedusa > Phyllomedusa bahiana. The sequence continues at coordinate 34,749 of JAODAL010039071.1, forward strand.
CTGTGGAGTCCAGGGGGCAGGGTGTTGCTGTCCTGTGGAGTCCAGGGGGCAGGGTGTTGCTGTCCTGTGGAGTCCAGGGGGCAGGGTGTTGCTGTCCTGTGGAGTCCAGGGGGGGGGTGGGGGGAGGGGTTTTTTTAGCAGGGTTGTGTTGAGTTTGGGGTGTACTGGGGTATAAAATCGATTTAATAAGGGAGGGGGAATGCAGTTTTAGGGGTGACTGGTGTTTTAAAAATCTGATTTTAAAAGCAGGGTTGGACTGCATTGGGGTTGGGGTGACTGGTGTATAAGATCGGGTGTAATAGCAGGGTTGTGACTGCAGCTTGGGGTGTGAGTGGTGTATAAGATCGGATGTAATAGCAGGGTTGTGACTAGTGTGTAAGATCAGATGTAATAGCAAGGTTGTGACTGCAGCTTGTGGTGTGACTGGTGTATAAGATCTGATGTAATAGCAGAACTATGACTGCAGCTTGGGGTGTGACTGGTGTATAAGATCTGATGTAATAGCAGGGTTGTGACTGCAGCTTGGGGTGTGAATTGGGGTTTTAAAAATTTGTTTAATAGCGGTTTTTGCTGAGTTGGGGTGTGACTGGTGTATAAGATCGGATGTAATAGCAGGGTTGTGACTGCAGCTTGGGGTGTGACTGGAGTAGAAGATCGGATGTAATAGCAGAATTGGGACTGCAGCTTGGGGTGTGCTGCGTATAAGATTGTTTAATAGCAGGGTTTTGACTGCAGCTTGGGGTGTGACTGGTGTATAAGAGCTGATGTAATAGGGTTGTGACTGCAGCTTGGGGTGTGACTGGTGTATAAGATCGGATGTAATAGCAGGGTTGTGACTACTGAATAAAATCAGAATTAATAGAAAGGGTGAGACTGCAGCTTGAGGTGTGACTGGTGTATAAGATCTGATGTAATAGCAAGGTTGTGACTGCAGCATGAGGTGTGACTGGTGTATAAGATCTGATGTAATAGCAGAACTATGACTTCAGCTTGGTGTGACTGGTGTATAAGATCTGATGTAATAGCAGGGTTTTTACTGGCTTGGGGGGTTTATGGTTTAGTTAATGTAAAAATTTGTTGATTTTTTATAGCAAAAAGGTTTTGACTGCAGCAAGGTGTGATGGTGTATAAGATCTGATGTAATAGCAGAACTATGATGGGAGTTGGGGTGTGTGGGTATGTTTTAAAGCGGTTGTATGCCAGGTGTTTTTTTTTTTGGCTTGACTGCGCTTTTGGTTTTTTTTGTTTTGGGGTTTTTATTTTTGGGGGTTATTTAAAATTGAGTAAAAGAGGGTTTTTACTGCAGCTTGGGGTTTTTGACTGGGTATAAGATTGATTTAATAGCAGGGTTGTGACTGCAGCTTGAGGTGTGACTGGTGTATAAGATCTGATTTAATAGCAGGGTTGTGACTGCAGCTTGGGGTGTTTTATGGGTATAAGATCTGATGTAATAGCAGAACTATGACTGCAGCTTGGGGTGTGACTGGTGTATAAGATCTGATGTAATAGCAGGGTTGTGACTGCAGCTTGGGGTGTGACTGGTGTATAAGAGCTGATGTAATAGGGTTGTGACTGCAGCTTGGGGTGTGACTGGTGTATAAAACGGATGTTGCAGGGTTGGATAGTTATAATTTGTGTAATAGCAAGGTTGTGACTGCAGCATGAGGTTTTTTGGAATGGTGTATAAGATTTTTTTTAAATAGCGGGAATTTTATGACTGCGCTTGGTGTGACTGGTGTATAAAAATTTTTGAAATAGCAGGGTTGTGACTGGTGTATAAGATCAGATGTAATAGCAAGGTTGTGACTGCAGCTTGTGGTGTGACTGGTGTATAAGATCTGATGTAATAGCGGGAACTTGATGCAGCTTGGGGTTTTGGAGGGTGTATAAGATCTGTTGAAATTTAGAAGGTTGGGGATGCAGCATGAGGTTGATGGTTTTTTATAAATTGATGAAAATAGCAGAATTTATAAATTTTGCAGCTTGGTGTGATGGGTTTGTTTAAGTATATAAAAAAAAATGAAAAAAAAAAAAAAAAAATAAAAAAAAAAAGGGGTTTAAAAAAAAAAAAAAAATTCTTTAAAAAAAACAAAAAAAAAAAAAAAAAAAAAAAAAAAAAAAAAAACTTGGGCGGGTTTGTGAATTTGGGTGTTTTTAAGATCTGAGGGAAAATTGGGAAAAAATTTTTGACTGAAGTTGGGTTTGTGACGGTGTAAAAGATTTGATTTTAATGGGCGGGTTTTTGAGGCAGCTTGGGGTGTGACTGGTGTATAAGATCTGATGTAATAGCAGGGGTGTGACTGCAGCTTGGGGTGGGACTGCTGTATAATATCTGAAGTAATAGAAGGGCTCTGACTGCAGCTTGTGGTGGGACTGCTGTATAAGACCTTCCTTATTTTTCGGCCTGTGTGTATTGTTTTGGGACACCACTGACTGAAAAGCCCCCCCTTTTTTCCACTCCTGGCGGAGCACGGTGTTTGCTGGGGGGGTAGGGGCCTTTGGGGCCCCCTTGCCCCCTGTGTTATCAGGGCCCCCTCGCCCCTATATTCGGCAGCTCAGAGCCGGGCTGCGCCTCACTCTGCGCCTCTTCTCTCCCCGCAGCCTCCTGCCTCTTTGGGGGTGCAGGCGGGGGCCCGGGGAAAAACTCGCTCGGGAAGTATCCGTTTTGGGAAGTTAAACGCGGCCCCGAGACCCCCCAAAACCCTTTTCCGAGCTCCCGGCCCCCAGCCCCCCCCGGCCCGGGCCTGCTGTCTGTGACAAATGCAGAGGGGGACGGCTGGGGGGCGCTCGGGAAATGTTCTAAAAACGATTTACGGGGGAGGGGCGGACGTCGCCCCTTTTTGGCCCCTTTTCCATTTTAAAGTCCGGCCCCGGGAAGCGGGCCTCCCTGCCCCGGTTGGCTCCTTTCCCGGGGACTTGGGGGCCTGCCCCCCCCCCACCCGAAAATAATTGATGGACTCAAGACTGTAAACTGTTTTTCCAAGCCAAAGTCCCCCCCAAACCCCAGAGTTTAAAACCCCCGTCGCGGCCCCCGGGAAAGGCCTTTTTTCCCCTTTTTGGGGGGGTTGGCCCCCCCTGTGGTTCCATTTTTGGGAAATCTGTGATTGATTTTTTTTTTAAGTGCAATATAAAAAATTTGTTTGGGACCCCCGGGAAAATTAATAAAGGGACCCCCCCGGCCGCTCTAGACCCCCCCCCCCCGGGGTCCTCTCCCCCCCCCCGGGGCCCTCTCCGCCCCGCCCCCGGCCCTTCCCCAAACCCCCCCCCCGTCTTCCTGTGTTTTAAAGGGAGACTGCCCCGCTCGGGTTCGGGATTCGAGGGCAAGCGCCCCCCCCAGCAGACTTGAATCGCTTTTAATGTTTTATAAAATTATTTAAATAAAAAATGCACAGAGGCTTAGATTTCACCAACGAGGAAGCGACCCCTTAATGCAAAAAACTCACAGAAAAAAACAGTGAGCGCAAGGGCCCCTTTGGGGATAATTTCAGGATGTTTTAAAAAAGGGTCAGTACAGGATAAGTAATGTATATTTCAGTGACTGCACCCCGCGAATAGTGAGCGCACTCTGGAGGATAATACAGGTTTTAAATCAGGGTCAGTTCAGGAAAGTAAATTTTTTACAAATGACTGGGACCCGCAAATAGTTTACCGCAGCTCGGAGGATAATAAA
>JAODAL010039072.1:0-38418 GCA_025379985.1 Phyllomedusa bahiana
ATTGTATGAAGCCCAAAACCCAAAGCTCCCCTGCATATTTAAGCATGGCACAACGTTCTACAGCACCCTGCAGGCTCTGTGCAGCCTGGAAATAGCTGCTTTTTAACGCGATTCATGCCGAAGTAATTCGTAACGGAACAAATTTTGTCGGAAAATTCGGCGAAGTGACCGAATCGAATTTTTGAGAAATTCGCCCATCTCTAATGGAGACCCAAAAGCCTGCAGGGGCTTCATCACCCAGTGTTCCCTCCACGTGGAACTTATGGCTGGTCAGTTCCCGTCGGAAAGGTCCAATGTGGCCTTCGTGGTCAGTCTCCTCTCCGGGAAAGCCCTGGCCTGGGTGACTCCACACTGGGACCGAGGCGATCCGGTCACTGCTGATCTTGTGACATTCCTGCAGGAGTTCCACAGCATCTTCGAAGAGCCTGCCCGCGCTTCTTCTGCCTAGACCGCTTTGCTGAATCTCCAGCAAGGGAACTCCTCCGTAGGTGACTACGCCGTGCAATTCCGCACACTAGCTTCGGAGCTAGCTTGGAACGATGCAGCGTTGTGCAGCGTTGTGCGCCACCTTTAAGAAAGGCCTCTCCAGCCAGATTAAGGATGCTCGCTCCGCCAGGGACCCTCCGTCTTCATTAAGCGAGCTCATCCACCTGGCGACCCGGATTGATATCCGTTTCTCGGAGAGACATGAGGAGCTTCTCCAAGAGCATGAACCTTTCAGAACACGTCGTCTACCCTGTCTTGCGCTGGTGTTTCTTCGGCCTCCACTGCCGTCTTCACAGCCAGTCATGGAAGAGGCCATGCAAGTGGACAGAGCCCACTTGACTCCGCAAGAATTGACTCGACGACGTGAGGGGAACCTATGCCTCTACTACGGCAGCCCCGAATATCTCCTCAGGGGTTGTCCGCTCCGTCCGCAACGTCCGGGAAATGCACACAGCTAGGTTTCATGGGAGAGGTGTCCCTAGGTGTGAGCAATTCCTCTCCATGGCTCTTGCTGCCAGTTCTGATCACAACCAATTCCGGGATCTTGTTTCAAGTGGCTGCCTTCTTGGATTCCGGATCTGCCAGGAATTTTATGAATGCTGCTTTGGTGGCCAAATATCGTCTCTCTGTGGTCCGCTTAGACCAACCCTTGGTCATCTTGTCCGCTAGTGGTGAACTCTTGAGTGACTCCATCCTTTTCGGACTGAACCGGTGGTTCTACAAGTCAGAGCTTTACACAAGGAGAAGATCGCATTCTTTGTGCTGTCCTTCTGGGGCTTCCATGGCTGCAGCGTTACACCCCTATGCTCGAATGGAAGACAGGCAAAGTTTTGCATTGGGGTAAAGATTGCCAGTCTCGCTGCCTATCGGCACCTCACCGGCCCAATTCCTCCACAGTCTCCTCTCAAGTCCTTACCAGGCTTGCCACCACCGTATCAAGATTTTCTAGACGTCTTCTCTGAGAAGCAGGCGGACACTCTACCTCCACATCTTCCCTACGATTGCCCTATAGACCTACTGCCCGGGACTAGTCCACCCCGGGGTAGGGTCTACCCACTTTCGGTGCCTGAGACTCAGGCTATGTTGGCCTATATTAAAGAAAATTGACAAAAGGGCTTCATCCGCAAGTCTACTTCTCCGGCAGGTGTCGGATTCTTCTTTGTGGAGAAGAAGGATGGTTCCTTACATCCCTGCATCGACTACCGCGGTCTCAACAAGATCACGATCAAAAACCGGTATCCTTTACCATTGATTACTGAACTCTTCAATCGTCTCCGCGGAGCTAAAGTCTTCTCCAAGTTGGATTTGCGGCGGGAGTATAATCTCGTCCGGATCCGAGAAGGTGACGAGTGGAAGACGGACTTCAATACTCGTAATGGGCACTTTGAGTATTTAGTGATGCCCCTCGGCTTGTGCAGCACGCCAGCAGTCTTCCAAGAATTTGTCAATGACATTTTCAGAGATCTCCTGTATGTCTGTGTAGTTGTCTACTTGGATGACACTCTGGTGTTTTCGCCTGATCTGGAGACCCAACAGTCGCATGTGCGCCAGGTCCTGAAATGCCTGCGTGAGAACCATCTCTATGTCAAGCTAGAAAAGTGCCTGTGTCACCAGACTACACTCCCGTTCCTCAGATATATAATCTCGGACAAGAGCCTGCAGATGGACCCCACTAAACTCTCCGCCGTTCTACACTGGCCATGACCCGTCGGCCTCCGGGCCATACAACGCTTCTTGGGCTTTGCAAATTACTACAGGCAGTTCATCCCACATTTCTCGACGTTGGTGGCACCGATTGTGGCTCTTACCAAAAAGCATGCCAACCCAAAACTGGCCAAAAGCAGCCGAAGAAGCCTTTTCCAATCTGAAAGCAGCATTTGCCTCTGCACCTGTTATTTTGGCCTGATACCGAGAAACCCTTCTTCTTAGAAATAGACGCCTCTTCCGTGGGGACTGGGGCGGTCCTCACCCAAAAGGGGTCCAAAGGCAAGACTTGGACCTATGGGTTCTTTTCCAGAACATTTTCACCAGCGGAAAGGAACTTTACCATTGGGGATCGGGAGCTTCTGGCCATTGAGCTCGCTCTGGAGGAATGGCGCCACCTCCTGGAAGGTGCTTGATATCCTGTGAATATCTACACAGATCACAAAAATCTCCTCTACCTCCAGACAGCGCAACGTCTCAACCTACGCCAGGCAAGGTGGTCTTTGTTCTTCTCCCAGTTCAATTATGTTATCCATTTCCGACCGGCAGAGAAGAACGTCAAGGCCGATGCCCTTTCCCGTGCCTTTGATGTAAGTGGAGAAGAGGAGGCCACTTCTCGGCACATTGTACCTCCAGCACGTCTGACATCTGCAGCTCCCATAACCCTCCAACGTGCTCCTCCGGGTAAGACGTATGTGCGCCCTGCACTCCGGCTACGGAGTTTGAAATGGGGCCACTGTTCCCGTATTGCTGGGCATCCGGGGGTGCGGAAGTCTTGTTCATTGATCTCCCAGTTCTACTGGTGGCCCGATCTCACTAAAGATGTGAAGGAGTTCGTGGAAGGCTGTACCACCTGTGCCCGCAACAAATCACCGCGCCTCAAACCTGCGGGTTTTCTATAGCCTCTGCCAGTTCCTAATAGTCCCTGGGGCCACATTGCCATGGACCGTCACTGATCTGCCTCCCTCTGACGGTAATACGGTTATCTGGGTGGTCACTGACCATTTTTGTAAAATGGCGCACTTCGTTCCCTTGCCCGGTCTCCATTCTGCTCCTCGACTCACCAATCTCTTTTTTAAACACATCTTCCGTCTGCATGGACTTCCCCTAAATATTGTCTCGGATCGGGGAGTTCAATTCGTCTCTAGATTTTGGCGAGGCCTCTGTTCTCTACTACAAGTGGAACTGGATTTCTCTTCCGCAATCTAATGGGCAAGTGTAGAGAGCGAACCAAGTTTTGTGTACCTATCTCCGCCACTTTGTATCCGCAAGACAAGATGATTGGTCCAGTCTATTGCCATAGGCGGAGTTTTCATATAGTTCTCTGGACTCTGATTCCGCTGGCGCATCCCCCTTCTTCATTGTCTTCGATCGGCATCCCCGCCCACCCCTTCCACTACCCTCTGCCTCCTCTGATGTCCCAGCGGTGGATAATCTGGTCCGCGACCTATCTGCCGTTTGGAAGAGGACGCGCCAATCTCTGCTCCAGGCCTCGGCCCGTATGAAGGTCCAAGCGGAAAAGTAAAGACGACCCCCTCCTTCCTTTGCCCCAGGGGATAAGGTATGGCTGTCTGCCAGATATGTCCGCTTTAAAATCCCTATCTACAAGCTGGGTCCCCGGTTTTTAGGCCCATTTGAAGTCCTCAGGCGCTTCAATCCGGTGGCCTACAAACTCTGGCTCCCTCCAACTATGCGCATCCCAAACTCCTTCCACGTCTCACTACTGAAACCGGTCATCCATAACTGGTTCTCTCGGTCAGTAGTCCCCCCGTCTCCCGTAGCTGACGGTTAGGGAGAGACGATTTTTTTTTGTTGACTGGAAGGGGTTTGGGCCGGAGGAAAGGTCGTGGGAGCCGGAAGAGAACATCCTGGATCGGGGTCTCTTGTCTAGGTTTATGCGGGTCAGAAAGAGGGGGAGGCTTATGGGGGGGTACTGTTACAGGTGTCCTTGCGACCCCCTTGCAGGCACACCTGCACCGCTGGTGCAACTGCGGGCGCTCCGGAAGCTCTGAGTCCCACTTACTTCGCCACGCTCCTGTTTCCATCCCGGAGCGCGCCTGCTGCCGGCGGGGCGCGCGCTCGCCCCCTAGTGCACGCGCGCGGCAGTACAGGCAAATTTAAAGGGAATCTGCGTTTCGTGTCACAACTGTGACACGTCCTCAGGTCCAATGCATTGAAACTGAGTAAGTGTCACAGTTGTGACACGAAACGCGTCTTCCTGCTTTTTATAAAATAAACATCTTTAATGATACCTGCTTAGTCCAGCACAGTACTTTTGGATCGGATGATTTTGTAATAAGGAGTACCCTTTTACAGACTGTTATATATATTTGAAACCTACCTATTCCTGGTCCCAGGAAGGAAGTGAAGCCCCGATACCTCTGCAGCGGACATTTAGTTTTTCACAACAGTTCCAATAAAAACTGTTGTAATGCGTTTATAAGTGTTGTGTCTTATACCAAGCACAATTAAGAGAGGTGAGTAGTATATCTCTACGCACGTTATCTACTGCATCTACTATATTACACAAGGGAGCGCTGTCTCCAATTTGCTTTTTCTTTTCATAATAATATTCATGAATGCCATAGTTATTTTTTCAGGGCATAAAATATTGTAGAAAACCTGTAAATGATCGCTGTTAAAAACAGACTTTATAGTAGACAAGTTGATGTCTGAATTGCTTATAAAAACTTTGTAAAGTTCAGTCTGGCCAGTATTTGTGTTAGTGTTTGGAGCTGTTCCACAAATGCATTTAGGCAAAAACCACATATCTATTCACTTTAGAAGTGGCCTGGCAGCTGAAAAGGCTATTTACGTTTGATTACCAACTCATTTTACATTTTATCAATGCCTCCATGTGTTTCCTTCTGTTGTGCATATAAATACACCCGCATGGGATCCAGCAGTGTGACATTGCGGTGTGGCTAGGTCAGTCACCTATCCTCTAAGCAGACAGCATCAAAGCTGGTGCATGAATAACGATTAAAAGTACAATTTACAGCATTTATTTCACTTTTAAATGTAAGCTAGCATGGAGTAATGTTCTCATAGTGCACAGTGCTTATTAATCAGTCTGCTGGACTGGTGAAGCCTTAGTCCCACCATGGGGTAGATTTTTAAAAACTTGTGCAAATACTAATAGAAATCAATTACATTTCAGACCTTATTTTAGAAGTCCTTTTTAAAGGTAGCAGACTATTTGATTGGTTACTATGGCCAGTTAATCCACTTTGCACTAATTTTGATAAATTTACCTATTATGGCCGTACAAGTCAGACAGATGTTAAGTTAATGCAATCTGAAGACAAATGAAGATAAAGAAACCTATACAATTGTTTTTTTAATTTTTTTTTTCAGCCAAATTTTTTTATTACATATCAAGAATGGTACATAACATAATATAACTTTTTCTGAAGCAAAAGAAAAGAAAAAGAACAGCAACAAAATGCCATGTCGTAAAACATCAAAAGCAGAAATAGCAATGTCATTATTTTTAGTAATGTCAGATTCAGTTAATAACAACAATACACGTTGAACATGTAAATTTATCATATAATCAGAAAAATTTTCAATTACATAACTATACTGGATTAACCCGTATTTGATATTCTTCATTCAATATGAAAGTGTTGTGATTATCCTGTTACTTATAGTAAAAGGATATGGTCCAAAGAAGCCAATTATTCTTAATTCTAGCTATGGCGTGTGGGGGTTTACTAAACTAGTCTCACAGCTGTATTGCAAATTTATTCTGTTGATAACTTCTGCAATAGATGGCGTGAGAGTTGTTTTCCAATGTGAAGCTATCGTAATTCTTGTAGCTATTAAAGCATGAGATAGAACTGCACGGAATGGATGTGGTATGTCATGAAAAGTGAGATCTAGAATAGCTAGGTCTAGTGTGAGGTTAATTTTCCATTTTGAAGATGTTAAGTAGCAAGTTTTCTAGTTTTTCCATAGTGGTTGGATTAGTGGACATTTCCACCACATGTGTAATAAGGAGCCTTAGCACCGCACTGTCTCCAACACAGATATGAGTGTACCAGGAGAGATATGTGCTATGCGGGCTGGGGTTAGATACCAGCGTAAGATGAATCTTTCTTGACAATTCAATATGATTGGCACATTTGAAAATTTGGAAACAATGTTAGTGCTTTAGCCAGTTTTCTGTTGTATGGGACTGGGCCAACTGGGTTTTCCCACTTTAGGGCGTAATCTGGTTTTGTAAGAGATCTTGTTTTGTACAAGGTTTGGTTGAAGCTGCTGATAAACCTTTAGTATGTCTTTGTTTATTTCCAGAGGAATTATGGAAAGGGAAAGTGTTTTAGGGGTATCTGGCCATTGCCATGATTGTATATGTCTGATTTGTAAATAGATAAAGAATTGGTTTTGGGGGATAGTATATTGTTGCATTAGATCGTCAAAGGACTTGAAGTGATAGGGGTCCACTCCTGCCTCCAATCCCATGTCTATCCAGTGTTGTATAGAGACTTCTGGAATTGCATTTTGAATAAACTGCAAGAGGGCAGCTAAGTTTGTCTATATATACTTTAGGGTTATGCTTCTGAGCAATGAATTTTTTGCCAAACTGTGCTGCATGAGAAAGAGTCAACAATTTAAATTCTGTGGAACTTCTGCCACAAAGCATGGAGATCAAATGAACTTTTAAAGGATCCCCTAGGAATTGTTCAGTTCTCTATCTAAGACCAATGTTGGAGTTCAGGGAGAATTCCATAAAAGAGATATGTTTGTATGAGAGGCCATATACTCTTGATACAGGTATTGTTCTTAATCGAGTCGTTTATGGCCCCAATAATTTCAACATTTGATTTTGAGTTATGAGAATAGGAGTGGAAATAAATGTAGGATCTTAGTATATAAGTTCTGGGAGAATCACCAAGGAATTCCAGCGACCAAAGGTACTTCACGAACTTTTTTTCTGTCTTTCCACAGATGCGTTAAAACGCTTTTTAACGCTATCTGTGGAAGAGAATGAAATAAAGTTCGTGAAACTTTGGTCCGCTGGATTTCCTTGTGAATTTCTGATTGAGTAGAGTGAGACGGAGCCTCCGAGCGGAAAGGATGCAACACGAGCAAGCATAGCCGTGAATACAAAAAACAGCAAAGGAGAGCAAGCCCAGATAAAAACACTCACGTTGAAGGGGTAAGCGCAGTTAATTTCTTGTTTGAATATATCTGGGGAGAAGTAGCATCTTAGTTAAATTAATGCGAGCTAGCCAGGAAAGGGGAATTGGTTAAGTCTATTAATTTCTTCTGATAATGAAGCACTAGTATCCTACAGATTTTTTTCTATGGTGGTGTTAATGTTTGGGTATATTTTGATTCCTAGATAGGGGACAAAAGAGGTTGCCCAAATAAAATTAATGTTGGGTAGTTGAGATTTTAAGGAAGAATGACAATTTATAGGGAGAAGTATAGATTTTGTTATGTTTAATTTGTAGTATGATATATGAGCATAACATTCCAATAGGGCAAGTAATGCAGGAATGGATTTATCAGGCTGTTGGCACATGATTAAAATATCATCTGCATATAGGCTCACCGTATGAGTATTTTTATTTATGGTAACCCCTTTAATTAGAGAGGATTTCCGAATGTGTTCTGCTAAAGGCTCAGCGCACAAATCATAGATCAAGGGTGACAGTGGGCACCCTTGTCTTGTTCCATTGGAAATGGGGAACTTTTCTGAGAGAAATCCGGATGAGTAGACCCTGGCAGAGGGAAGATAATATAATGACATTATGGAATTAAATATTGGTCCACAAAAGCCAAATTTTAATAAAACCTCTTTCATAAACCCCAATTTATCCTGTCAAATGCTTTCTCTCCGTCTAGTGACAGAAGAGCAAGAGGTAGCTTTTGTGAATTTGCAATTTGCTAGACATCCAAAACTCGCAGTATACCATCTCTCGTCTGTCTGCCTTTGATGAACCCCACCTGGTCCTTGCTGATCAGGGATGGAAGGATATCATTGAGTCTGTTTGCTAGGATTTTAGAGTATATTTTGATCTCAGAGTTGAGTAGTGAAATTGGTCTGTAGTTTGTACCTAGGTCTATTGATTTCCCAGGCTTAGGGATAGTAGAGATGGTTGCACAAAGCATCTCTGCCGGTAGTGTGCCTTTGGTTGTGATGGTATTAAAGAGACGGACAGATGTGGGGATAAGATGGGCGAGAAGAGTTTAAAATACTCATTAGATAGGCCATCTGGGCCAGGAGATTTGGTTGCATTTTAATTGTTTGATAGTCCTCTCAATTTCTGGGTGTGATATACGTAGATTAAGGGAATCAAGTTGACTCTTTGGTCAAGGAGGGGAGTGTATTTCATTTAAGAATTTGTCAATATCTTCCTTTTGCACTGCTGGATATGTTCTTGTCTGAACTAAGATTGTATAGTGATCTATAGTATGTTGCAAATGCGTTAGAAATTTTGTTGTGGATCTATATTTTTGTGTGTATTGGGGATGTAATGTACGGTATTCTGGATCTGGCTTGGATTGTTTTGATCCTTTTGGCTAGGAGTCTGCCGGGTCTATCACCTTGTAAATAGAAATTCCAACGCAATCTATTTAGATGATTCTCATATTGTTGTAGATGCAATGTGCTCAATTGCCTTCGGAGAGAGGCAAGTTCTTCCCTCATGCTTTGTGAAGGATTTAATTTAAATTGGGAGTCTAAGTGTTTAATTTTGTCTAAAAGTTCAGGGAGCGTCTTTTCTCTGTTACGCTTTTCTCTAGTTGATATGTTCATAAATATTCCTCTTATATATGCTTTATGTGCGCACCACAAGGTTTCTTCTGAAGGTGTCGAAGGAGTATTTATGTCAAAGTATTCTTTAAGGGAATTATTAATTTCTGAGGTTATTTTCATGGATTTAAGTAAAAAGTTGTTCAGGCGCCATGGGGTATGAAAAGGAGGGAAAAACGATCTTGTAGGTTAAGATAGGTTGGGCATGATCTGACCATGTGATATGTCCTATTTGTGAGTTAACGACAAGTAACAGTGCTTTTCTATTTAGAAGGAAAAAATCAATTCTCGAGTGAATGCTCCTTGCTGCAGAGTAGTGTGTGAAATCTATTTCTTCTGGGTGGGAATACCGCCAAGGATCATGTAAATTTTCCTCCAATATTACATTTTTAAGTTCTGGGGCGTGTTTAGAGCAACCTTTGGATCTATCTTGTGTTCTATCTATTACCATATTAAAATCTCCAACAAATCACCAGGTTCCATTAAGTGCTTTTTGGTTTTGGTGAGAACTCTGGAAAACAAAGGATGCCTGATGCTTGTTTGGAGCATATACAGTTACTAGTGTATATAACATAGAATTCAATGTGCATTGTAGAATTATATATCGCCCTTTGGGGTCGAAAACAGATTGTATATGGGAAAAAGCAACAGAATCTCTGATAAAAATTGAGACTCCAGCTTCTTCAGATCAGCGCAGAGTGGAAACACATGAGGAAATCTTTTATGTTTAAGTCTAAAGGTATCTTTATTATGTAGGTGTGTTTCCTGCAAGCATACTACATCTGCACGGGATGTGAGTACATCTTTCCATAAAAGTGATCTCTTGAACGGAGAATTGAGACCATTTACATTTAGTGACATAAACTTAATACCCATAATGGAGAAGTAAAAGAAATATAGATCACATATGTATTGTTAACATTGACATTTCTATAAAAGTATGTAAGCAGGTCAAGGAAAGTTAAGACATGGCAATAATAAACATTATAAAAAGGAATTAGCTCTAAACATAGAGCCAACATTTGAACTGTTGAAACTGTTGAAAATAGAGAATGCAGTAGAAAAGTATTTCCGTCAAACGGAAATAAACAGTGGGGCAAGTCAATTGCCTATCTCAAGAAAAATCATTGAGAAGGAGCTCTGGAGTGACGCTGCATTGCACAGAGAACCGCATAGCAAGCTTAAAGGATACTAATGAAAATTTCAATCCTCAGTCCTGCATCTTGATCTGCTGGTCTTATGTGACCACAGAGGTGTGATTATTCCGGGTTTCATGTGTGTAGTTCTCACTGGAATAGCGTCTGCTGATGATAGAAGGGTCCAATTTTTCAGGGTACGGCTGGCCTCTTCTGGATTGTGTCATATAAATTGGGTGCCATCCCTGACAAATATTAATTTAACTGGGAATCCCCATCGATATTGAATATCCTTATCTCGTAGGATTCTTGTGTATGGCTGGAACTCTTTCCTTTTAAGCATGGTTGCAGAGAAAAATCCGGGAAGAATGGAAATTGCTTGGAAACGGTCTGGGAGCGAGTCCGTCTTTCTTAAAGCCCTTAGAAATTCCTCCTTAATGTCGTAGAAATGTATTCGGGCTATAGTGTCTCTCGGAATTTGTTGTGGTAGGTTTTTGGGTTTTGGGATCCTGTGGATGCTATCGATCATTAGGTCTAGAGTTGAAGAAGTTGGCAAGACGAGAGCCATCAGATCTGTTAGGTATGCTTTTAACTGGTCAGGCAAGATAGTTTCAGGGATGCCACAGATTCTAACATTATTATGCCTGGATCGGTCCTCTAGGTCAAGAACTTTTGAGGCCAGATGTTGAACTTCCTCTTCTAATGCATTATTAGCATCAACTAGGGAATTGTGGGAATTTGCAAAGTCTGACATCTTGTTCTCAATATGTTCAGTGCAGGCCGCTAGTGATTGAAAGTCTGGTTTGAGCTCCCCCATCATCTGATTAATATCAGATTACAAAGTTGAACGGAAAGATGAGAACAGTTGCTGGAGCAAGGATACAGTCAGAGGCTGGGAATCAGGCAGATAATGCTGTACAAAATCTACTGAGCCTGCTTTGGAAGAAGGAGTCGGGGAAGATGGGGAAATTGTAGGCCCCTTCTAGTTGAGGATCTGGATTGCGAGGAGGAAAAGAATTCCGGAAGTTTGGTTGGCTTATTCTTTTGGTTCTTCTTAGAAGTACCTCCCATGATTGGAGAGAGATCAGAAATTGTGTTGCAGAGGACCTTAGGAAAAAAACTGTAGAAGTACCATGTGGGGGAGGTGCCTATAGATATGTTTTTTGTATTTTTTTTTTATATAACTTCACCCCCCTTGATTTGCAGATTATAGAACCAGAACCTCTGGAAAGAGTATAAATGCCCAGGTACAAAAATAGAAGTCTGTTGTGTCCCTGGATTG
Organism: Phyllomedusa bahiana; assembly: GCA_025379985.1. Lineage (NCBI taxonomy): Eukaryota > Metazoa > Chordata > Amphibia > Anura > Hylidae > Phyllomedusa > Phyllomedusa bahiana. The sequence goes on from JAODAL010039072.1 coordinate 11,375, forward strand.
GATCAGTGATAAAGCTTAACACAAGAGTTCTGCCATGAGCTGTGAATAATTCTGTTAGGATAGTGTGAACAGGCAAGTTAATGCAGTGTGGAGCCTTCTTTCTATGAGGAGGGGCTTGTAAAATGGTGTCTCCTGCTGTCTTCAGGGAGATAGAAGGCTAAAGGAGCCACAGGTTATTATAAAGCCTGGGAGCAATATGTAGCTTCATAGGTGTGACAAATAATAGTGGAGCAGGTATTTCCCAGTGGATGGGTATAAGCAGGTAAAGAGTTTGTAGCTCTGTGAGATTTCCACTGACCTTATCTTCCACTTGCTCCTTGCTAGCAGGAAATCCCCTGCTGTGCTTACAGTCCCTTGTGATCCTGGGACTGGGCTCTGTAATTCCTTCTCCAAGGATGAGAGATGATCTGGCAGATGGGAAGTTTCCTGTCTGATCACTGTGCTGTCAGCATGGGTGAGTATTCCTCAGAAGGAACCTGGATGAGGAGGATGTGTGCAGCAACTCAGGGCAGCATGTGAATGTCAGCAATGGCTGCTGTTAGCTGGACTGAGGGGCTCCTCTTTCCACAGGGCTAAGTCCAGTTCTAAAGTACACACAGGGGTCAGAGAGGGCTTAAAACGACCCTCACAGTGAGCTGGAAACAGGAGTGCCAGTGATGTGCTTGCCTGCAGGTTCAAAGGCTTAGTTGAGCTGAGTTTAAGGAGCATCACAACAGAGCTCACAGGAGAAGCAACTGCTCACATCCCTGGCCTGGCCACGCCCCCCGAAACCTATACAATTGTATGGCCGCTTTCAGACAGCAATAACACAAGTGCATTGTAGTGTCCATATCATGGCTACAATGCCTAAGCCTTATAGGGGTTTTCTCACTACAAAGATGATATCTGTAATGATTGGGACAGTAAAAATAAGCACTTTTGCAATTATCACCTAAATCATTTAGTATAGCAGCTATTAGCTAATCTGTGTGTGTCCAGAGCTACTTCTGTAGTCTGGGATCGGGGCTGTATTTTAGAGTTTAAGAGTGTCGATGCTGTAGTTTGGGACCAGAACTCTGTTCCCGAACCGAAAATCCTTGCGCCCGGAAGAACATCTCCGGCAATTGCAAAGGCTCCTGATGGATACAGACAGGGATTAAACCTGTTGAATGGCGCAAGTTAGCACTGGAAATGCATAGTTTTGATAAGTATTTATATGTTTTTACTACATTACACTATTTTTTTAACAATTACATTTGTATATACAAACTATAATGGGTATGTGAGGAAAATTGACCCCCAGCTTCCACACATGAATCAATTAGTGCAAAAATGCAGGCTGCATTCACCCCTTTGTATGCCAGCACAAGGCCAATCTAAGGTATATAGACACCTTGCTGACCCTTGCTGTAACCATATCTATATTTGCATCTCTGACCAATATCTGTATAGTTATACCCCTGTATTTATGTATTTATTGTTTGTCTAGTTTGCTCATAAGACGATTAAATCTTTAAACTTTAATTCTGAGCGGGCCTGTTATCTTGATCACCGATCTCATGTGTCCATTTTCTCGGTGTCTCTAATATATCGCTACCTGGGCTGGTTCCTGGCCTTGTTAGAAGTCTGTAATGGGCCAGTCTTACAACTAATGAGGAACTGGTGGAAGTCTAGCGGGCTGGAAGAATTCAATTTCACCAGTGCGGGCAAACAGATCTCTCCCAGCCGTTCAAAGTTGTGGGAGAGTGGAGTATTCTCTCACAATCCCTGTGTCATCCTGTGCCTGTGTGAACAGGGGTTAACGGTGAAATCATATCCGGCTGACCTTGCGTGCCCCTATTGGGAGCGCAACATCACTATGCAACCCAAGTCAGGCCACCGACCCTCGACGCCTTGCGTAGGCTTTTCCTGACAGGGTAGATTGCCCTAATGTAGATATTTGTATTTTTTAGCAACTATATCTGATATTGGGATTTGTACACATATCCCAAATCAGTTTTTTATATTGAGAAATCTGAGTACAGAGCTGCATAGTTCTTTGCATATTGATTGGGATAATCCTAATCATCCTTGGAATTCCATTAAATTCTGTATCACAAAAGGGAGTACACCATTCACATTTTTGTAAATCTTGTATTATATCTTTTCATGGGACAACACTGGAGATATGACACTTTGATAGAATGTAAATTAGTCAGTGTACATCTTGTAAAACAGTGTAAATTTGGTGTGCCCTTAAAATAACGCAACACACAGTCATCAGTGTCGAAACCGCTGGCAACAAAGGTGAGCACATTCCAAAGTGAAAATGATCAAATTGTGCCCAATTTGTCATTTTCCCGCCACAGTGTCATGTGACTTGTTAGTGTTACAAGATCCTATGTGTGAATAGGAAGCAGGTGTGTTAAATTTGGTATTATAGACTCCTGCGCCACTGTATTTCCTAGGCCGAAAGCCCCTAGGCTTCTGGCTTAGGAAACCCCGGGAGCAACGTCCGGCGTAGGTGGCATGATAACGTCATGTCGCTCATGCCAGAAACCAGCTCACGTAGCGAAGTCCCTGGCGGGGGAGCGCGGAAGTCGTCATGGTGGTCTGGACAGAAGGAGAAGAAAAGGGAAAAAGACAGAACATCTCCTGTGAGTCCCTGGATGTCAGGGGTTCTTTTCCTTCTGTGTTGGATCAATTCTGTAATTACTGTCATGTGAAGTGACACGAGTTGGTGTCTGACCACTATGTGGTTTCTATATGGCGATATTGCAGGTTATAAGTTTGTTATCGATAATGTGTATATTTATACCTGTGAGTGATTTTGTTGGATGGGGGCCCAGTGCACAGCTCTGCCCAGGGGCCCATAATGCTGTTAAGATGGATCTGGCTCTCACACTCTCCTATACTGGTCACTGTAAGTTCAACATAGCACCTCATGACAAAGAACTGTCTGAGGATCTGAAAAAAATTATTGTTGTTCTACATAAAGATGGCTTAGGCTATAATAAGATTGTCAACACCCTGAAATTGAGCTGCAGCATGGTGGCGAAGACCACACAGCACTCAGAACAGGCCTCACCATGGTCGACCAAAGATGTTGAGTGCACATTCTCAGCAACATATCCAGAGATTGCTTTTTCAAAATAGACATATGAATGCTGCTAGCATTGCTGCAGAGGTTACAAGGGTGGGGGTCAGTTTGTTGGTTCAGACCACATGCCAAAGACTATATCAAATTGGTCTGCATGGCTGTCATCCCAGAAGGAAGCCTCTTCTAAAGATGATGGCAAGAAAGGCCGCAAAAAGTTTGTTGAAAACAAGCAGACTAAGGACATGGATTACTGGAACCAAGTCCTGTGGTCTTATGAGACAAAGATAAACTTATTTGGTTCAGATGGTGTCAATCTTGTGTAACAGCAACCAGTTTAGGAGTACAAAGATAAGTGGGAGTGTCATGGTTTGGGACTGCATGAGTACTGCTGGCTTTTGGGAACTACAGTTCATTGAGGTAACTATGAATGCCAACATGTACTGTGACATACTAAAGCAGAGCATGATGACCTGGGCCGCAGGGCAATATTCCAACATGACAATGACACCAAACACACGTCCAAGACAACCACTGCTTTGCTGAAGAAAATCAGGGAATTAGCATATGTATTCAGAATTCTCAGTCTAGATTGAATAAATTACCTTCTACCAGGACAGGAGAAGCTTCTCAGCTAATGTAAACAGAGTAATTAGTCTTTTGTCTGAAAGATCAGATAAAAACAAGCTCTCACTGTCTGGAGTTCTGTGCTGCCACAACCTGTGTGATGACGCCACTCCCTGCTATCACATAGAACAAACAACAGCGGGGAGAGATGTACACAGGTCGGTTACTTCGGGAACTAGATTGAGCCAGGAATGTGATAAAATCCCTTGTAGCTCCTTAACAAAAAAAGATGAACAACGCAATATATTTGGAAAACATCTTCTTTTAGGCCGTGTTCACACGGCTTATTCAAGCCGTAATTGCGAGCCGGAGTGCGCCCGAAATTCGGGCTGGAATACGGGGCGGGTTGGGGGGGGGGGGCGTGGCCCGCCGACCCCATAGACTTGCATTATCCACGGCGCGTATTGCGCCTGGATAATGTGCAGGTGACTTTCTCCCCGCCCGGCGGATTCGCCGACCAGATATTGATGGAATCCACTGTTCTCTAGGAGAACTGTGGATTACCGTAATTACTGCGACGGATTGGCGCCATACTGCAGCGCAAATCCGGCGCGCAGTACGGCTCCAATCCGCGCCAAAATAAGCCTTGAGAACGGCCCCTTAGTGTTCCCTAAATTTTGAAAGCTGATCTTTGTAGCGAGACAACTTCTTTAACCCCTTAAGCCGAACGCCTGAAAAGTAGTTAATGACCAGAACATTTTTTTTGTTTTTGCCTTCTTGCATTTCAACAGTTGTAACTCTTTTATTTTTTCAATGACGCAGTTGTATTGGGGCTCGTTTTATTTGAGACAAGTTGTACTTTATGGTGGAATAGTTTAAATTCGCTTATAAATAATTGCAGAATTTTTTTTTTATTTAAAAAAAAAATGTTTAGTTTCTTTTAATTTTTTTTACACCATTCATATTTCACACCTAATAACTTGTTAGTTTAATTCTAAATGTTATTACGGTCATTTGGATACCTAATATGTGTAGATTTTTTTGTGTGCAATATATGCACAATTATTTTTTATTAAATATTTATTTTTATTTTATTATTTATTTTATATTCATTTTTTTACACTTTTTATATTTTTTACTTTTTTTTTTTTAATCCCCTGAAGGGAGAACTGTTTTACTTTTTTTTTTAAACACTTAGTAATGTATTAGCATATTCATATATGCTAATACATTCTAATCTGTATCACTTTGACACAGGCAGTGATCTGGAAGCACACAGTGCGTCCAGGTCCCTGGCTTGTTACACAGACAACTCTGGGGCCACTCTAGGTCCCCAGAGCTGACTGTGCAGCTGTTCCCCGAGCTCTGTCGGGTCACCGGGTGATCTAATCACCCGACAGAGCAGGGGATCCCTTTGATTGCACTGCGGTAATGCACCGCCGCACTCAAAGGGTTAAAGCATCGGGTTGCGGAGGTTTCCTCTGCTCCCCGATGCTTGCAGGGGATGCTCGAGGATCAGGATTGTGTAGTACAGCCCCGATCCCAGCGCAGCTGCGGTGCCCGGGCGCCACAAACTCCGATGTCTGCAGCGACGTCTAAAGACGTCGCTGCAGACGAACGACCTGAAATGCCCGCCGTCTAAAGACGGTGGACGGTCGTTAAGGCAGTGCTGAAAAATAATGGTAGCCACACAAAATATTGACACTTTGGGAACAATTTGCCCATTCTCACTTAGGGGTTTACTCACTTTTGTTGCAAGCGATTTCGATGGCTGTGTGTGTTATTTTGAGGGCCCACCAAATTTACACTGTTCTACAATATGTGCACTGACTACTTTAAATTGTATCAAAGTGCCATATCTTCGGTGTTGTGCCATGAAAAGATATAATACAATATCTACAAAAATGAGTTACATTTCTTGACAAAATTAAACTGCTGTTGCCAACATTTTCTGTATCAGGAAGGGGTTAAGATATGGGTAAGAGTAATATATTTTTCACTAGTTAAGTAACAGATAAAAATTTGTGAACCAAGTCTCGGTTATTTTTCTAGTTGCATAATCAGCTGTCTTCATAACTTATTCTAGATTCATATTAGTGTTTTATTCAGGTACAGATGTTCTTGCAAAGTTCATTTTTACGAGATTGTTATAAATGTATCATTAATGTCAATGATTAAATATAATTGCAGGTCATAAGAGCTAAAATCTGTAAAATAAGCTGTCATCATTAAGGGGACACTAAATCTTAGGTCTTTCTTACCTTCATGTGCGGTGCAATTGAATGCAAATTACTGATTCCTTTAAAGGGGACCTGTCTACTCCCCCGATGCCTGTTTTCGTAAAAGCCTCAGTAAATATTTTGATTTATGTACTCACTGAATGCATCTGCTTTAGACATCTCCAGCAGTGACATACCTATCTTAGAGGAAGGCCATGGCACTCCCCAGAGGCCCTATGTGGTTGGACACCTGCAATAATTTTCTCCTTTTCAATGGGTCAGTTAAATGTTAAAATTCTGGTTCCATGCAGCTGCCACTAGGGGGAGTTCACTGAATACAGATTTGTACAGCAACCACTGAGTGTAATTGGTTGATAAATTCCTTATACAGTGCATTATTCTTTGTAATGGCTGCAGTTTTCAAGTTTGTAATAAAAATGTTGTCATGTCAAGATCTATGAATGTCAGACTATAGGCATCTGTAACTCTCAACAGGCATGTTTTAAAATATTTATATATACACATGTGAATGATAGGATTTCTTTATACCACATTTGCATAAAAACCAGGGGTGGGATACATTTTTAATAAGAATTTCCTTAATTGATGTGATGGATGCCTACGATGTTGCACACCACAGAAATTATTCCAACTCTAATCAAATATAGCATTTGCCCTGTCAGGTTAATGTTTGCTATAACTACAGCTCCCAGCATGACGTGATCTACGGTAAGAGTATGCTGGGACCTGTTTCACAAACTACAAATCTGCAGACCTTACAGGTGAACACGGGATTCCAGTGTCTCAGTCAGAGGCAGGCTGCACAATGACATTTAATGACTCCAATTTATCCAGATCACCACAACTTTTTTCTCTTCTCAGCCTCTATACTAAGATAAGTTCCTCATGGTGCTATGTATCGTGCTCCCAGAAATGAATTGTAAAATACACTGTGAGCCCAGAACTGAATTACAATACACAGTGGGGAAGATTTATTAATGCTATGTAACTCTCAGACAGTGTAAACTTACAATAGACAGTCTTACAATGTGCCACATTTATCATTCAAAATGTTAGAACTGTCTAATCCTACTTGACACATTGGCTTATATTATACCACTAACTATGGCACAATTTTGGCACAGGTAGACATGCGCCCTTTCCAAAAAGCCACACCTATTTGCTGAGACCACACCCTTGTCCGATGAAGTCTAGAAGTGTCTAGAAACTGTCTAAACACATAATAAATGTGGCGCATGTACAACATTATTTGTGATGCAAATTGTACCAGATTTCTGGCACAACTGCCTTAATAAATGTGCCTTAATGTGTCCTCACCTTTCCAACTAATTCGCAAGAGATTTTCTCACCAGGCAGTTTTGCAGAGCCACAACCAGCTTTAGACTCACACTCCTTGGTTAGTCTGTGGGTGTTTCTATAGCACTGATTGATACATTAGCTCTACTATTCTGGTTACAGTGACATGAGTGCAGGAGATTTATAAAATGTAGTACACAAGGCTGCAGAGCTCTAAAGAGTGGCAGCTTGTATTTTAAGTTAGGTACACAAGCTCCGTTGCTAGAGATAAGACTCGGCAGGGAGTGACTCATCATGGTCAAACTGACTGATTGACATCAGCTGAGATCAATCGAATAAGAGACAAAGGAGAGACAGGTGGGGAGAGTGGTTAGGAGACTAGAAAAACTTGTATACTCTAAACGGAGATAAAATCTTCTTTCTCTCCTGACCAAAGTAAAATAAAAAAGCAATGTATATGGTAATATTCTTCATTTACTTTTTCCTAAATGTTAAAAGCTAATCATTGTAGTGAGAAAACCCCTTCAACCTCCATACTAAGAAATGTTCCTCCTAATGCCACACACTGTGCCACATTAAATAAATCATACTACATGTTGTGCAACCTGAAATAATTATAATGCACACATGGACAAAATTATTGATACCCTTCCATTAAAGAAAACCCATGATGGTCACTAATATAACATTTTACTTTTTTGGTTAGAGAAAACAAAAACTTGCCTTAACAAAAATAATGGTCTTCTTAGCTTAATATTTTGTTGAACAACTTGTTGAGGCAATTACTGCACACAAACAAATTCTGCAACTTTCAATGAGACTTCTGCATCTGTTGTGAGCAATCTGCTCCAGCTGCCTGAGGTGTGAAGGCACCTTCTCCAGACTGCAGGTTTCAGCTCCATCCACAGATATCAATAGGATTTAGATCATGGCTCATAGAAGCCCCTTCAGAATAGTCCATTACTTTTCTCTAAGCCAAGCTTGGTTGTTTTTAGCTGTGGGTTTTGGGTCATTGTCCTGTTGGAGGACCCATGACATGTGACTGAGACTGAGTTTTCTGACACTGGGCAGCACATTTCACTCCAGAATGCCTTGATAGCCTTGAGATTTTATTGTACCCTGCACAGATTCAGTCTATGTAGATGCCGGGAAGCGGAGGAAGCCTCCAATCCCTGATGTTTAACTGTTTGATTGATGCGGTCCTTGACCTTGGCATAATCGTAGGCGATTCCGCTGCTCCACTGAGTCACTAGGACTCCCGGTGGATCCTGGGGAATGTCTGTACAGTCAGCCCTGGGGTCTTGGGGACCCAGGGCTGTCTATTTGGGAAGGCTGTGGTCAGGCCACACTGTGTGCTGCTGTGACAGCAACGTGTCATACTGACATAGAGTCTAATATGTTAGAATACAGCAGGATGCTAATACATTATTAAATGTAAAAAAAAGTGTTAAACAGTTATCCCTTAATGGGATTTTGTTTAAAAAAAAGGTAAAACAACATAAAAAGTATAAAAAATAATATAAATAATAAAATAAAAATAAATATTTAATTAAAAAAAAAATATTGTGCCTACGTTACACAAAAAAAGAACCTACACATATAGGTATATACACGACCATAATATAACAGGTTATTTAGTTTGAAAAGTGAATGGTGCAGAAAAAAAAAGCGTTTTTATGTTCACGGTGCAAAAAATTATTTTTAAATTCTGCAGTAATTTATTTGTAAAACAAGTCCTCATACAACTGCATCACTTAAAAAAAAAGATAATACTGTTGAAACTCAGGGAGGCAAAAACTAAAATATATAGCTGGTCATTTAGGCCTTCTCAGGACTTGTGGTTAAGGACACGAATACAAATGAATTCAGGGGAACAGGGTCAGGGGGATTCTTCTCCCCAATTCCCCAAGCCAGATGGTTTGTGAGAAACAGAGAAAACTGTCTAGATTCCACCCTTGAATACACAAAGAAATAAATGATAAAAGCACCCATAGGGGTAATTTAGTGGAAATTGTGTTTTATGCACCAGTATTAATACAGACAGCACAGACGTAAAATGCGCCCAATATATTAAGAGGCCTAGGCTTTTTAGTAAGTATGTTGATTTGTAAGAGGCCATGCACCCCCCTTTTATGAAAAATGGCAAAATCTTCAAGAAAATACCAAAAAGTCGCTAATTTATGTTCAAATGACAATTATGCAAAATTTTTTAACCTTTGTATGTCATAGAAGTTGCTATAAATTCCCTCATAGTATTCATTTCTACAGGATTTTCTATATGTATCTGAATCAAGAGTCTTGTAAAAATCCTGCAGCTACCACTTCGATTCATTCCCTCTTGATCACTTCAAAAGGGGTTTTCCAAGACTTTTAAAAAACCTCCAGTGTTCCAGCGCCTGCATGTACAATGGTCAGTGGTTGGCTGATCTATGAACGTGACATTATCAATGAAGAACTGGGGGGAGGACACTGGGGCCCTGGCAGCACTGGACTAGGGGTGATGGGAGAGATAAGTAAAGGTTCATTTTCTATTTTACCACAGAGGGAGGTGGTAGGGAGGTTATTAAATGTCTTGGAAACCCCTTTAAGCTACCAGTTGGTTGAGGGGTATGGCTCAGAAAAGAGGTGGAGCTTACCATTCTTGGGCTACTATTTAAAAGAGAGTGTCACGAGTTGCGCTGCAACCCGCAGGTTGGGCTGTGGATGCACTCGTGTCCCCGCCAGTTCCCGTGCGCTGGGAGCGAGTGGCGCCGCGGTCTGCATATTGGGCCGCGGGCACACTCGCTCTCCTGGGCGTATATGCTTAACGCACCGTGCTCCTGCTTCCTTGTGTCCGCCGCTCTTTAGGGCACGTGCGCACTGGCTCTCTTAGATTTGAAGGGCCAGCGTGCCAGTAATTGGTTGATTGCTGGCCGTTGACCTTATATAATGGCTCCACCTCTGGCATGCCTCTGCCGAATCCATAGCACCTGTACCTATGCGAGGAAGACTTCTTGAAGTCCGGTTAGCCTTTTCCGTGTACCAGTCCTGTTTGCTCTCATCCTTCGACCACAAATCTTCGCCACCTGCCCTGACCTTCTGGCCTGTCCCTGTCTACGAGTTCGCCTGCCGATTCTGTACCGTGTTGCACCTTGGCTGCCTCTGCAAGCAAGTCACATCAGGGGTAGCAACCTGGTGGAATCCCGCCATGGCAAGACATCCCGCCTTGCGGCGGGCTCTGGTGAATACCGGGACCCACTTAGACTCTGCTCCCCGGTGTGGCCTGTATAACCGCTTGTGGTGGTCCAGTGGATCCACTACTCCAAGCCGTTACAGAGAGCAGTGGCAGAGGGCTCACACTTAGATGCAAGATTCCAAAAAGGACGTGAGGGGAATGAACAATCTCAGGGACGCATGTAGAATGTTATATAGATTTTTCAGGCATTTTTATTGCATTCTAAAACCAAATATGATCAAAGGCGAAGAGTAGATAAATGGAAAATATTTTTTATATTTAGTAGACCTTTAAATAAGTAAGCAATTTTTTTATTGCTTCTTTTAAGTATTTGGGTTGCAGCCACTCTTTAAGAACACACTAGACAGAACTGCGGAAAATGTAGGTGCTAAAAATTATATATGTTGACACGAGAACAGATGGCTCACTTTAAGATAACACAAAACAGAATGCTGACTCCCAAATTCAGACGTTTCACGTTGCTCACCATTTTTCATAATTACAAGCTGGCCATTACTTAGTGGCGCTTATGTCATATCTGTACAAAAAGTAGATTACCTTTTCTTTAAGAGTGAACTAGCATGGCGTCAGAAGCTTTTATCAATGAAATATAGTGTACTGTTACTATGTTAGAGTTACTTATCTAATAGAGGAAACAGACTGGCGAGCGATGAGCTCCATGAGATAGCTGCTGGAAAGGACTTCTGCTTTATAAAACAGTAAATAGAATTCTCTGCATTATCTTCTAAAAGGTAATCAGCGTTTCCTATGGTGCAAGAAAAATTGATCAAATCTTCAAAGGGTTCACTTTCGAATCTGTAAGACTTTAAGAAAATTGTCATCTTTTTATGTCCTTAAATAAATAAATCTTTGATAATGGCATAGTAATGGAGATTGTAGGGCTAAGGCCTTGTTCATATCGGCATTGGAAGTTCTGTTCAAAACCTCCGTGTAGAGGCGAAACAGTATACGTTTCAACACGTACGCCAACGGTGCCTGACAGACCTCACTGAGTTCAGTGGGGTCCATTTGTTTTCCATCATGGTGTCCATGTTAATAGAAAATATAGCGCAGCATGCTGTGCCATCTATTCTGTCATTTTCACCAAATTTGTGATTGAGGCTCCGAACAGAACCTCCAGCACAGATGTGAACAAGGTCTAAAAGCATATACGTCTGTCTAGTTCAACCTTTTATCCCACATTAATATATACAAAATAATTTTCCTTAGCTCACCAAGAGAAGGAATCCTGATCCTTGCGCAAATAGAATCACTGGTGCATGGAATATGCCCAACGGATCACGTACTTATCCAAGGATTACTGTTGAAAAGGGAATTCCAGCACTAGGTAAATAAAATGCTAAACTTTATTCCAAATGATTAAAATCCAGGGCTGCCGTCTGACGCGTTTCAAGACGGTATCTCTGTCTCGTAAAATGGCAGAACTTAAACTAAACGCACAAGAACATAGCTATGACCTCTAACACTGAACCAACAAACAACCATGTTTGACAGGTGACAGAACCTACTTTTATTCCACATGGTTGATCCAGAGGAAAGCAAAAACCCTATGAGGTAGCAGCCAATTGCCCTACTCTTAGGGTAAAACATTCCCTTGATTAATGATCTTTCTCCAGAAACGTAGTCACTATAACTTGTAATATTGTACTCGAGGTCGCTTTTAAACTCTCTTAGTGAATTCACCAGGACAAGTTGCTCTGGCAGAGATTTCCACAGTCCAACTGCTCTTACAGTAAAGAATCCCTTTCTATGCTTATGTAGATACCTTCTTTCTTATAGTAGGTTGAGGATGTCCGTTTGTAAAGGATACAGTCTTGGGTACATAAAGATCATGGGAGAGAGCTTTATATTGACTCCTAATTATGTATTTTTTAAAAAATTTTTTAGCACAGCTCTAATATTTTTGTAGTTTAAATATTTTTATTTCCTGCATCTTTTACATTTTTGTTTATCTACATTTTTTTCCCTGTTTCCAACCATTTTATCATCATACAACATGTACCTCTTACAGGGGGTATTTATAATGAACATCCCATTTACTATATTTTCTTATTTTTGAAAACCTTGTTCCAGTCAATGAGGTTAAGTGCCTGTTTAAGCTGATTGAATTTCACCTTCTTGAAGTTTAGGGTGACATGTATGAAGCTTGCCACGTCGGGGCGTACGTTTTCGCCAGTTTTCTGGCGAAATTTGCGCCTCATGTATGTCGGCGCCCGAGGTGCGTTCATACATGCCGTGTAAAGTCCGCCAAGCCTCGCCAGTGTGTGAGGCGCAGTGCGGGACTGCGCCAAATATTTGCCGTCCGAGGAAGTGCGCTTATACATGCGGGGATAAGTTCACCGCGCCTCGCCAGTGTGTGGGGCGCAGTGCAGGACTTAGGCGCAGTGCGGGACTGCGCCGAACATGTATTCCGATGTCCGTTTGGGGGGAAAAAAAAATGTAAAAAAAATTTCCCAAGGTAAACAAAATCAAAAAAAACCTTTTTTTAAAAATCAAAAAAAGAAAAAAAAAAAATTTTTTAAAAAAAAAATAAAAAATTTATTTAAAAAAAAAAAATAAACAAATTTTTTATTTTTTATTTTTAAAAAAAAAAAAAATAAAAAAGGCCCTTTAAACCCAAGAATTTTTAAATCAAAAACAAACACGTTAAAAAACAAAAAATGCGAAAAAAGGGGATTTACTAGCGGGGGGCTTTTTTCGGGGAATAAATAAGGAAGTAAAAACCAGGAGAAAAGGAGACCAAAAAATTTAAAGCGGGCCCTTTAAAAAACCTAAAAAACAGAAAAACGAGGTTAAAATGGGGGGTTTGGGTTTTCTCGGCCAATCCCCGAAACGAAGCACTTTCTCCTTTTTTGTAAATCTATGGGGAATAAAAAAATGACATGGCAAAAAAAAAAAAGAGAAGAATCACGGGGAAATTGTAAGGGGCCTTTGATTTAAAAGCTATATGGGGGGGGTTAAAGGGTTTTTCAATTTTATTTTTTAATTTTTTTATGTTTTCTACAACCCCCCAAAAATTTATCTTTGGCTAAGAAAATTGTTTTGAAAATTTTATTTTTTAATTTTTTTTTTTTGGGGGGTTTGCCCCCATAGTTTGGGGCCCTTTTTTAATCAGGTTTGGTACAACTTTGGGGAGTATTTTTAATTTTATTTCGGCCAGTACGGTTTTTTTTATAGTTTGCATTGAAAACCCCAAAAGAGCGCCTCGGGTTCCCAAATTTGGGCCAAAAAAACGCGCGGGCGGGGAATTAACCAATCACAAACAGAGCTCGCTCTGCATTTCTTTTCCCTTTTGAAAATCCTAAGAAGGGGAAAGGGGAAAGGGGGTCAAAACCCCCCCGTTTGGCTAAAAGGACGAAAACCCCCTTTTCCCCCCCAAAATCCCCCAAATACTTTAAAAATTTTCCCCTTGACAGTAAAAAACTTTTTTTGGGCCCTCCTTTATGGGCCCCTTTTTCTCCCAAAAAAAAATAGCGCAATCTTATTTAGGGGGGGATTCATCTGGGCCCCCCTGGGCCCCTTTAAAACAAATTTAAATTTTTTTCGGGTTTTTGGGAAATGGCCCCCCCTTTTTTATTGGGGCCCCAAATTCTCCATTTTTTTTTAAAAGGGTTTACTGTCGCTCCTATTCCGGTTTGGGTTTGGTTTTTTTCCGACCAATGGGGAAGTGGTTTTAAGAAATTTTTAATTTCGGGGGTTTCCCCGGCCCAAATTTTCTATAACGCAAATCCTGATGTAGCCCCTTTCGGGGACAAACGCCCTTGGTTTTGGATTTTATTTATTTTGGGGGAAGAAAGGGGTTTTTCCTTTTTAGAGAAAATTTTTTCACTTAATAAAAAAAAAATTTTTTTTAATTTATACTCCATGCCACGGGCTTGAGAGCCCAGATTTTCTTTTTCCCCCTCTTCAAAAGCCCCTTCAAAAAGGAAAAAATTTCGTTTTGCCCCTCCTGATTGGCCAGATCCCAAAACCCCCGCAACTTCCCAACGCTCTTTCCCCCCCCTTTTTAAACCCGATTTTAACTGCCCAATTTGGAAATTTTATTGGCCCCAAACCCCAAGGGTTAAAGGCCCCTTCGTTCCACCGGAAAAGGGGCCCTGGTTTCCTGCCCCCAAGAAATGGGCACCGGGGAATTTTTCTTTAAAGACCCGGCAAAAACCGGTCCCCCTTTTCATGCGCCCTTAGTGTTTATGTTTGGCCCCCTTAACAAAAAAAAACCTATTGAAGGATAAGTCTAAGTTTATTATACGGTAGTTACTATTCCTCAGGTGCCCCTTAGTTACTCTCTGTCAGGTATGTCAGGTAAAGGAGTTTTCTTTCTACAATGACTAGCTTTTAACATGTAGAGAAAAGTAAAAAGGAAAAATTTTTAACAAAAAAATTTTCTAAAAGTTTTATTTTTTTTGTTCCGGAGATGAAGAGGGTTTTTAGCTCCTCTTTAAAAACAAAAAGTTTTTTCCCGGTTAGTGAACCCCTCCCCCCCCAAACCCCCTCCTTCCTTTATGTTTTCACTGGGTTTAAAAACTGCCGTTTAGTCCCCGTTTTTTGGGCCATGGGGAGTCCAAATCTCTGCAGAGTGGTTTTTCTGAAAACAACAGACTTTGTTAACCTAGGCCCAATTGAAAACTTTCACTTTTTTTAGACCTCTGCCAAAACCCCCTTTTGGGAAAAAACTTTTTTTATAACACTTACGCTCCAGTGTAAGAGGAAAACCTAGGAGCAGCAGAGCGGATTTTGGGCACTAGGCTATAAAAAACCCCACAGCCTGACTAGAAAGGGGGGGTTAAAAACTGGCTGTGGTTTTTGTGAAATGCATGATTTAGGGAAAACCCCCTATAATATTAAATGTGTTGTCGCACTATACACATTGATGGCATATCACTAGACTTTGCCAAACCAAATTTTGGGGTTTAAAAGAAGAGTAAAAAGTACCCCCCCCCCCCCCCTAAATCCCCCCAAAAAAACCCCCCCCCCCCCAAACCCCCCCCCCCCCCCCCAACCCCCCTTGAAAAAAAAGGCCCCCCGAAAAACCTCTCTATTTTAAAAAGAGTGATCAAAACATATCAATGAATAAATACAGTTTTCTCAAAAAAATTACCATTGAAGAGAAAAATCAGAGAAACTGAAAATTTTGCAGTGGTCTCTTAATTTTTTCCAGAGCTGTATATGCACCACAGCGGACTTTTGTTTACGGTCCCCGCACAAGTTTTACCAGTGGTTGCACAGCTATAATACGCAATAACTAGGAGCAGAGATCAGTTTCACCTCTGAGACATAGTGGTCAATCAGGACAAGAACACTGAAATGATTGTCAGACAGAAGCCCAATTGGCGCAGCCTTACATCCCAATAGCATGATGCAATTGGGATACAACCGTCAGGGATATAACAAAGGCAGAGCATTAGTATGCTACTGATAAGAAAGAATTCTTTTGGAATAAAATTTTAAATCACTACTTGTGTGATCAAAAGAGCACAGGCTCCCCTAAGGGGACTGAAGAAAAATTTACATTAAGGTAAACAAATATCCCAAGAAAAACATACGTAATTAAAACATGTAATTAACACAGCATGCTACCAGCATAACATTTAAAAAATGCTTTGTATAAACTGAAATCGCTATTTAAAGCCTTACCAAATAAACTGAATACCTATTTGGTTAATAGTTTTAGTAAGTTAATAATTATTCAATCATTTTAAATTCTTCAGAATTATGCCACAATCCCTCATTCAGCTGTGTCCACGGAAATATCCCCAAACATTTTTTACATTTATTTTATTCATTACTTTTTACGGTTTTCTTAAGGGGCCGGAATTTTACCTTTCACTTCCAAATTAGACTTTGTAAAATTTCCACTGGAAAATCACCCTAAATGGACAGTTGGACAGTAGGGAAATTATATTCGATCTGGACATCAGAAAATAGACCTTTAAAACTTTTATTTTACAATCACCTTTTCAAAGTCTTTCCTGAGGAGTCGCTCACGGTGTAGCATTAATGAAAAGTAAGAGGCCCATACAGATGTTTGCTGCACTCTGAGTATTCTCCAAGCTGAAATGCTACTGGGAAATAACATGTGTCGCCAATCCAGTGAGGGCCCCCAATAATCACTAGAATGGGGTCTCAAAATATGTGGTGAGGAGGAGTAGGATGATGACTGGTTTAGTTATCAGTGTGAGTCCCAGCAGTGGACTCATACATGAAGTTTAAGGCTCATTTGGCCCATGTACAGCACAGTTATAAGGATGCTTTATGGTGCTGTTACTTAGCTCCTACATAGAGTTTTTGTTTCAGAACATTACATAATTACTTGGTTATAGTTTATAGCATGGCTAAATGGAACTACTCATTGAACAAGCATTTTGTTCTTCATTCAGCATGTTATAGAGCAGGAGACTTCGTTCACATTGATCATACAGTTTTTTGAGAAAACATTTAGTAGAATTTAAAATGTATTGACTGAAATTTCTCCACATTCTTAGATGAGGAGTCCAGTAGACAGTCTTAGCAGTAATTAATTGCTATCACTGTAAGGCTGAGTATGGCTGCCCTTTGTACTCCAAAGCCCTGAATGTAAGATCATTTAAATTAATAAGTTTTAAATTACACTAAATCTTTTATCAGTAAACTATACATCCATCTGCTCTGATATTTCTGGTAGTGATTAAGTGTATGGCAGTACTTTGTGGGCATTATATTGCTGTATTGGCTGTAAAATTATTGGTTCTCACAATGTTTCCCCGAAATACTGTATATACTCGAGTATAAGCCGACCCGAGTATAAGCCGACCCGAGTATAAGCCGAGGTACCTACTTTTGCCACAAAAAACGGGAAAGCTTATTGACTCGAGTATAAGCCAAGGGTGGAAAATGCAGCGGCTACTGGTAAATATCAAAAATAAAAATGGATACCAATAAAATTACATAGGCAGTTTAATGTCCCCCATAGGCAGATATATGTCCCCCATAGGCAGGTATAGGCAGTTTAATGTCCCCCACAGGCAGTTATAGGCAGGTATGTGTCCCCCACGGCAGTTATAGGCAGGTATATGTCCCCCACAGGCAGTTATAGGCAGGTATATGTCCCCCACGGCAGTTATAGGCAGGTATATGTCCCCCACAGACGGTTATAGGCAGGTATATGTCCCCCATAGGTTGTTATAGGCAGGTATATGTCCCCCATAGGTTGTTATAGGCAGGTATGTGTCCCCCATAGGCAGTTATAGGCAGGTATATGTCCCACACAGGCAGTTAGAGGCAGGTTTATGTCCCCCATAGGCAGTTATAGGCAGGTTTATGTCCCCCATAGGTAGTTATATGTTCTTATAGGCAGGTTATAGGCAGGTATATGTTCTAATAGGTAGGCTATAGGCAGGTATAGGCTAGGTATAGGCTGGGTATAGGCTGGTATAGGCTGGGTATAGGCAGGTATAGGCTGTGTATAGGCAGTGTAGCGCCTCACTCACGCTTGGACGCCCTCCGGGACTGTCCTGGGGGGTACTTGGCTCCTGGATCGCCGCCTGGGTAAGCGGAATGGCACCAATATAGTACTGAGACGAGGTTTCTCTTCCAACTGGCCTCAGCCAGCTTTATTTCTCAAACAAAGGATTACAAGAAAACTTACAAAATAAACCATTGGACGTCTAGCCACTCACTAAACATATAGACCGTCACTGTATGTCCGTGGCCACGGA
The DNA here is from genome assembly GCA_025379985.1 of Phyllomedusa bahiana. NCBI lineage: Eukaryota > Metazoa > Chordata > Amphibia > Anura > Hylidae > Phyllomedusa > Phyllomedusa bahiana. Next base: position 29,462 of record JAODAL010039072.1, read on the forward strand.
CTAACGCCAAGTACCACACCACACTTTTTCCCATCTTCATGCCAGGTTCTGGCTTCTCCAAAGCCTCTGGGGGGCCAGAGCCTCTCTCCAGCTCCTTTGCTACTAACCACTGCAGGTAGCAGAACACGCCCCCTTAACACCTGCAGGTTAAGGGCTTTTATAGCCATCCAGGAACTGGCCCAAAACCTGGCTTGGAATGTGGGGACGGCCTCCCACCCAACGCTACGACCGTTCCGGGAAAGGAGACCCATACCTGGCTGCGAGGCAGCCATTCTAGCTACCTGTGTCAGCAACTTATTGTTACTAACACCCACAAGTCTCCTTCCCCCACCAAACCCAGACATTCGGTGGCACGTTTGCAGCAGGTACACTGCTAAATTCCACCTAGTGGCAGAGACCTGTAACTGCACACGGTCACTAGGCCACATATCCTCCCCCTTTGATAAAGACCACAATCACCGTCTGTTTGCTCCCTTCCCTGCACTACCCTTGCATGAGTACAGGGGTTGCTGGCACTCACATGGGCTTTACAGATTGCCACAGGTATTTAATTTGTGGTGACTAGTGTTGAGCGATTATTATCGACAAAGTTGAAATCGGCACGGTTTTTATGTTGATAGGATTTTTTTGATCACGCGATAATTTAGGTGAAAATCTGTGTATAATCTATTAATATTGCGCCATTTTCGGCGCTTCCTGTCATTTTGGCGGCCAGCAAATCAGCTTACAGAATAGAGCAGGGTGAGCTGTGTGCGACGTCATGACTGGGATGTGTATGGTTGCGATTGGCTGGAAAAATCACATGACCTCGTTTTACATAGAACAGCCCTTCCTGTTCTGCTTCAGTGTGTGTCAGCGTCTCATAGTAGTAGGACGTGCGCTCTGCCTCTGTCCAAACAGCTCGCAAACACAGCAATACAGTCAGAAATTGTTTCTATTTGTTCACACAGACAGCTATACTTTTAGCTGTGAACATTAATAACTTAGGTAGATCAGAGATTTGCAGAATTAGTAGTAATGAAATTTTAAGGAGCATTAGCCCTGTACAGTACGGGACAGGGGGGGGGGGGTGGGAGAACACAGACAAGCTTTTAAAGGTAGTGGATATAGTGCAGCCAGCTTAGTGACATGCATTGCAGCTTTTATAACAGTTTCTTGAAATTATGCATGTTGGGCCTGAACTTATACGATACAGATTTTTCTAACTTCAGCTATTTAGTGAAAACTCCTTTTATTCCGAACATTACAGATAGGTTTTTTTTCACTTTCACATCCCTTTTTCATAGAGGCACCTTCACTTACATTCAATACACAATTGTCTCACGAGGTCTTTTTTAGTGCAAAATACCGTTTGTTATCAGTGTACATTTAGATACTATTTTTTACTTTTGTCATCCAGCTTTGTGATAGTACCTTGCACTGATTCAATACAGCATTTGCATCACCGCAGGTCTATTTAGGTGCAAAATACGTTATTACCGTTACATTCAAACGTGTTTTTCACATTTGGTCAGTCACTTTGTTGATAGAGTACCTGCCTAGATTCAAACAGCATTTCGTCACGCTGATTATTTTAGGGCAAAATACTTATTATCGTAACATTTCAGATACGTTTTCACTTTGCCATCGCTTTTTCAAGAGCACCTTGCACTTAGATTTCAATACAGCAATTTTGCTCCCGCGTTATTTTAGTGCAAAAATACGTTTATTAACTGAACATTTTCAGATACGTGTATTTTGCACTTTAGCCTTCAGTCCGGAGCTGGGGTTTTTCATAGAGGCACCTTGCAGTTAGATTCATTTACAGCAAGTTTGTGTCGTCCCGCAGGTCTATTTTAGTGCAAAAATACCGTATTATTATGCCGATACATTTCTAAGATAACGTGTTTTTTCACTTTTGGTCAATCCAGCTTTTGTTGATAGAGGTACCTTGCACTTAGATTTACAATACAGCAATTTTGCGTCACCACAGGTCTATTTTTAGGTGCAAAAAATACGTTTATTGTCTATACATTTCAGATACGTGTTTTTTCACTTTTTGCCCAGTCCAGCTTTTTTTCATAGAGGCACCTTGCACTTAGATTTCAATACAGCAAATTTTGTCGTCACCGCAGGTCTATTTTTAGGTGCAAAAAATACCGTTTATCTGTATACATTTCAGATACGTGTTTTTTCACTTTTGCCCAGTCCAGCTTTTTTCATAGAGGCACCTTGCACTTAGATTTCAATACAGCAATTTTGTCGTCACCGCAGGTCTATTTTAGTGCAAAAAATACCTTTTTTTATCTGTATACATTTCAGATACGTGTTTTTTCACTTTTGCCCAGTCCAGCTTTTTTCATAGTGGCACCTTGCACTTAGATTTGAAAACAGCAATTTTGTCGTCACCGCAGGTCTATTTTTAGGTGCAAAAAATACCGTTTATTATCCGTATACATTTCAGATACATGTTTTTTCACTTTGGCGCAGTCCAGCTCAGTTGATAGAGGTACCTTGCACTTAGATTTCAATACAGCAATTTTGTTTTGATGTGAGGGATTTGAGAATAGCTGTGATTTGCCATCTTTTAATAACAGACTTTCCAATAGTCTTCCATACCTTTTCAAATTTTTATCTTTCTGAACATGGAGCGAAATTCAGGTGGTAAGCGAGCAAAGAGGGGGGTAGGATATGGAGGTAGAGGTACGGAGAAGGTGCTCCTTCCAGTGCTGGCGATAACACACATGCCAGCGGATCGTCGATTGCAGGACCGTCAGGCCTGTCATCGCTGGATCAGGGCCCTGTGAATTTCAGTAATGAACAGCGTCGCCAATCTGTTCTTCAGTGGTTAATGCAACCTGCATCCAGCAGTGTTACCTCCTCTTCCTCCCAGTCACGGCCACAAAAGTCGTCATCAGCACTCAGCATCCGTCCAACATAAAGCGAAGGCAGCCCAAATGTCAACTGTGAAACCACCACTTTGGATAGTCCATTTTCTGAAGCCCTTTTTCCCCCCCGCCTGGCGGGTTTTGCGCGTTAGTGGGCCTCCCTTTCAACCCTTTTCCATTGTTGACGTGGCAACACGCTGGAATTCCCCCCTCCAATGCCCCAGCGTTTTTGGGCAGCAGCGCAATGCCATTCGCATACAAGTGACACGGGCCCTGACAAGCAGCGGTGCGGACCTCGGGGTTTTGACCCACCGGAAGTGTGGGCAGGTGAAAGAGCTCTGCACCATCCTTCCCAGTTTTGAAGAACCACCAAAAGGTCATCGACAATGCCCTTGCGCATACATTGTGGTGTCTTAGTTCGGAATGATCTTGGACACTCTGAACATCATCCCCCAGCGATGGAGGAGGAGAAGGACACAGATGCGGACAGGGGGCCTTTTTCTCTCCGTCGAACCCACAAGGCCCCGACGTTTCTAATTTTATTGGTTTCATTGGGCAGTGGTTCGGGGTCCAGGGTAGTGAAAGGCGGCCCTCAGCTTCTCGGGGCATCATCTGAGGCAAGTCAGGGCTGTGTTGAAGCTGTCTTGGGGAAGGGGGAGGGGGGGGAGGTTTTCCCTAGACCCCGCGTTCCCGCGCCTGTTGGAAAGAGGTTGGCGCGAATTTGGGGCAGAGGAAGAAATGGGAAGAGGGTTTTGTAGTGCCCCTAAACCCAGAGGTTTGGGGAAATCAAGCCCATCTCACATGAGGCTTGGATGCCCATTCCCCAAACAGATCCTCGTATTAAGCCATCAAAATGAAAACAGTTCTGGGTGGCCAAACTTCCTAGACCCCGGTACACAAAAAAATCAGCATTTACTTCCACCCACCCAAATAGAGAGTAAAATGCAGGAATGGAGACCTTGCTGTTGATCAACTGGAGAATCGTTGCGTCTGCTTCACATTCTTCAAATGTCCGGGGGAAAAAATCGCACGTGACAGCGTGAGTCCAAAGTGCCGTGGGGCGTGCAGGCAGGGGGCAAAGCCTAATGGGGACCTTGGCTTTTATTTCCCCTACCAACGCTGCATGCAGGGCACACATACACCCAGAGCCCCTTTTAAGTCATGATGCAGACTATCTGTCTCACACCGATGTTTTTGTATGTGTTCCGGACCAAATTAAATTCGGGGCCCAAAATGGTAAGGGCCCGAGCTCGCTCGCCACGCCATAGAGGTGTTGCCCCGCCCCGCAGTGTCATACTGGCACCTTAGCACAGCTGGGGGAGTTTAAGAAAAACGCATGGGTTTTTCCCCGAAAATGGGGATGTTTGATTTTCATCAAGATGAACAGGCATGGATCTCTGATGATTTTGGGCCCCCCAAATTTCCCGAGGTCCCCCGATTAGTTCCGGTTATTCACATTCCTTTCAAACAGAAGTGGCCCTCTTGAAAATTTTTTTTTAAAAAATGATCATTTCTTACTGCAATTTTTATTTCAGTTCCCAACAGTTCTTTTTGCGGTTTTGTGTGAGGGACTGTGAAAGCACCAAGGTTTCATGCAAAATGATTTTTTTTAAAAATCACTTCATTTTAAAATTTTTTGCATTGTCAAGGTTTTGGGGTCATTTGCCTCCAATTTTTAACAGTGGCTAAAAGTCATTTTTATAATTTTTTTGGTCAGGTGTGTGGATACAACAAAATCATGGTCCTTTTCAACAGAAATGGGGGTTTTTAATGGCATTTCCCCTCAAAATTTTTAAAACATCTTTTTTTAAATTTTTTGGGGTCATTTTGTTTTGAAATGCAGCAATACTACAGGTCCTATTCTAAAAAAAATTGTTTTTAACAGCTTTGTTATTCAAAAATTGTAAAATGGCTCAAGGGTCAGCTTTAAATTTTTTGGGGGCATTTTGCTTGACAACTATAACAGGCCTATTAAAAAAAAAATGTTGTTTTCTAACAGACATTTGTTTTTTCAAATTGTCAAGAGTGGCTCAAAAGGTGATGGTGCTGTGAGAAACGGGAATAGTAGGACACTGTTAATGGCAATTTTGCAAAATGATTTTTTTGCAAGATCTTTAAAATAGCTAGCATCCTTATTGAGACAACCCATTTAATACAATTAAAAAAAAAAAAAAAACTGGGGGGGATTCCCCCTATTTTAAAAAAGGGTTTTTTCTAGAATTAAACTACAAAAAAAACTTGCTGTACAAAATGTGGTACAAATTTTCCCTTTTAAATTGTAAAAGGGGAGGTTTGGGAAAACTTGACAGTGTGGGTTATTCAGAGGACATGGAGTATGGACCCGGACAGAAAACAAAGAACAGAGACCTTTTCCCCCCAGCACGTTATAAAACGAGAAAAAGAATCCCAAAAAAAAAGGGCATGGGTGGAACAGGAACGTAAAAACCACCACATTTCCCAAGTAAAGCCAATTGGTCCGCACTCATACGGAGGGGAGGGCACCAGTCTTGACTGTGTATGAGGAAGGCTGGAGGTCTTCCCTCACATTTCCCTTCCCGCACTTGCTTCGCCGACTGTTTTCGTTGCTGCACATAAGGGCATTTTACCGTGTTAATAGATGACAGACGCCAGCCGGGGCTTTCCCCGCATCCCTGTTGCCCCTGGCAGCTGAACCGCGGTTAATAATGCAGAGCACCCCGGTCTCAGGCCCCACTGTAAACCTGGCCGGGCGTGAACCTGCGTGTTAATGATAAACAGACCCCAAGCCGGGGCTCTCCCCGCACCCACTGAAAACTCCGACCCTGGCAGCTAACCTGGGGTTTTAAAATTTGTGACGAGACCCGGGCTTTTAGCGACCCCCTGTAACCCCGGGCCCTGCAGCTGAACCTGGTGTTAAAGATGAAAAGATGCTAGTTGGGCCCTACCGCCCCCAGTAACTCCACCCCCGGCAGCAAACCTGCGTGTTAATGATGACGACACTAGCCTGGGCTCCATGACCCATGTAAGTTGCCCTGGCAGGGGGACCTCCGTTTTAAAACAATGGCGGGCAGCACGGGTCTACTGTTGGGGAAATAAAGAAGTTAAAAATTCTCTAAAAATCGTTTTTGAAAAAGGTGTTTTCTGTGGGGTTAAGTGTTTAAAAAGGGCTCCAGCGCTGGAAAAAAAATTGCCAATTTGAGGCTTAAAATTTACTGGGGTGGATCACTATGGGGGGCATCTTTGATCTCTAATCCTGAGAAAGGGTTTGAAGTATAAAGGAAAACCTTTTAATTGAATTTGGGTGAATCAGAAGTCAGGAGGGCAAATGTTTCAACTAAGAAGTGTTTTGGGGGTGTTTTGGGCATTTTATTATTATGGGGTGTGTGGGACGAATTAACAATAACGTGTAAAAAATACTATTAAAAACTGCAGGGGGGGGTGAGGTTTTAGGTTTCACAATTTAAAAAAAAAACAAAAAGTAAAAATGTAAAAAATAAAATAAAAATTTTCCCCAAAAAAATTCTGTAAAAAAATTTTAGTTCCAAAAAATTATAAATGAGAGTCACTGTACAAAAAAAGCAAAGTGAACTTTTTGATCGTGGATCAAAAATTTAAAAGTCAAGCGGGTAAAGGAAGGGTTTGTCAATATCCGTTTAAATAAAATGGGGGTTTAAAACTCCTATTTCCGTCACTTTTTAAATTGGGGGTATGCGTTTGGGCCTGTGTGGGCCCGGACAGGGATAGCAATGTCCATGAAACTAAAAAGGGTTCAAAGATTTTTATCCGCACTTTTTAAATTGGGGGTCATGCGGGTTTTGGGTCATGCGTTTCCCCGGACAGATTTCAATGTCCGTTCAATAAAATGGTGGTTCAAAGATCCTTTTTCCGGGACTTTTTAATTGTGGGTCAGCAGGTTTGGGGCTCAGTTTTTGGGGCCCCGGGCAATTTTGTCAATGTCCAGTGAAAAATAAAATGGGTTTTAAAGACTCCTTTTCCCGGGACTTTTTTAAACTGGGGGGCAGAAGGTTTAATGGTCTACGCAGACGGAAGATATAGTTAATGTCCGTTCAACTAAAATGGTGGTTAAAAAACTCTTTTTCCCCTCATTTTTAATCTGGGGGCATGCAGGTTCGGGGGGGTCATGCTGTGGCCCCGGACAGGGATGGTCATTTTCATGAAACAAAATGGTGGTTGAAAAAACTCCTTTTCGGCACTTTTTTTTAAATTTGGGGGATGCAGGTTGGGGCCCTGCGCGATCCAGGACAGGGATATTCAATGTTCCCGTTCAAATAAAAAATGTTTTCAAATCATACGCCTTTGGCCACTTTTTAATTTGTGGGTCATGCAGGTTTAAAGGTCATGCTGTGTACAAGACAGGGATAGTGATGGTTGTGAGTTTTTTTCTGTGACTTTTATAACCTAATTGTGTTTCCTAAGATGTTACCAGTACCATTTGACTGTTGTGGATGTAATTCCCGCTTTTTCCCCGCCCTGTTTGGTGTAAGAATGAAGGTGTTGTTCCCCCCCTAATTTAAATGGTCTCGGCGATAAACTATTACGCTATGGAATGTCTTTATAAATTTCCGATACGATATCGCCCGATGGATAGTCAATGTAATCGCTCATAAAAGTGGGCCATTGGGGGGCTTTATTGTATACAGGGGGCACCCAAAAACTGCAGTTCTGCAATAAAGCCTACCCCAATCGCAGGATGTAAGGTTTCAATCACCATTGGCAACCCTTTTTGAACTTTGTCTGCCATGATGACCTTACCTGGCACCTCATGTGCCCGGGACACATTCCCCGTTCAACCTCCGTTTTTCCCGCCTGTCTGTAGCAAACCCCCTCAGCGACGTCTCTAAGGGAAATACAACCTCTTCAGGGGACCCCATATCTTTCACATCATAAGTTCGCATGAGCAATGGCAGGGCATATTAAAACCCGGGCGTCAGTCATACAGTGGTAACCTCTTATGTTCCCCACCAAAAACCAAAAAATGGCTGTGTTCACATTTAAATAACCAGTACATTTTAAAAATGTGTTGAGCGTTGGTTTGGGATCGAGATCAGATCGATAGTCGTAGTCGGCCGCTATCGATAAGGTTTTTCGATAGTGAGCATCGATTTTGCCGGGTGACCATTAAAAATCTATGGGAGAGCACAAAACCTTATTATTAAAAAACAAGGTGGAGAAGCTGAAAATTTCACCACAACGTCAAATTGGGTACGGCTAATTTAGGGGAACAACTTAGGTTATAAAAAGTGACAGAAAAAAAATCACGACCTTTTTCTTCCCCGTCTTGTACCCCAGCCCGACCTTAAAAATGTCACCCACAAATTAAAAAGGCCAAAGGCAGTTTATTTGAACCTCATGTTACTTTAAAAGGACATTTAATTTCCCTGTCCTGGAACACAGCAGAGCCCCAAAAACCGCTACCCCCCCCATTTAAAAATGCCGCAAAAAGGAGTCTTTTCAACCACATTTTGTTGAATGGACATTGACTATACCCGTCCCGGGGCCCAGCATGACCCCAAACCTGCATGACCCCCCCCATTTAAAAATCGGAAAAAGGAGTCTTTCACCACCATTTTTTGTTTCACGGGGCATTGACATACCGTCCTGGGCCAAGCATGAGCCCCCAAACCCGCATGACCCCCCCATTTAAAAAGTGCGGAAAAAGAGTCTTTAACCACCATTTTTTGTTGAACTGGAATTGATTACCTGTCCTGGGGGCCCCAGCATGAAAAGGGGCCCGGGGTTTTATGGGGGCGTGAAAGCCCAGTGGGGTCCGTCATCTATTTAAAAAGCAGGTTAAAAAAGCCCCCGAGACGCGCAACGAAAAATGTCGTGGAAGCAGATGCGGAAGCGGAAGTGTGAGATCCAGCCCTTTCCCCGTAACAGTCAATACCTGGGGGACGCTTGCCCCTCCGTATGAGTGGGGGGCCAATTATTCATTGGAAAAACTGGGGGGTTACACTGGGGGTAACCCGTTACACTGTTACACCCAGTGCCCTTTATCTGGGATTCTTTTTCTTTTTACTCAAAGTGCTGGGGGAAATGGTTCTTTTATTTGTTTTTCTGTTGTGTCCATCTCAGTCCTCTAATAAACCC
>JAODAL010039073.1:0-38417 GCA_025379985.1 Phyllomedusa bahiana
CGGCACTTTTTAAATTGGGGGTCATGCGGGTTTGGGGGGGTATGCTGGGGCCCCAGGAAGGGTATAGTCAATGTCCGGAAACTAAAATGGTGGTTAAAGCCCTTTTTTCGGATTTTTTAAATCTGGGGGTCATGAGGTTTGGGCTCATGCTGCTTTCCCGGACAGGGATATTCAATGCCCAAATTCAAGTAAAAATTGGTTCATTTTCTACTGCCTTCTGGCACTTTTTAATTTGGGGTGTGAGTTTAAGGGTAGGCTGTGGTACAAGACGGGTAGGAAGGGTCTGTGACTTTTTTTCTGTGTTTTTTAACCAAAGGTGTTGAAAGATGTCAATCCATTTGTGTTTGGATGTTAATTTTCAGTTCTCCCCCTTTGTTTGGGTGTAAAAATGAAGGTGTTGTTGCTCTCCCATAGACTTTAATGGTAACCCCATAATCGATGTCACATCAAAAAAACCTTTCGATGGGGGCCGACTATCGACTATCGATCGATCTCGATAGCCAAAAATCGCTCAACACTCCCAGTGCCAAAATAATGCGGGTTTAAAAACCTTTCAATCCCCCTGACCACGGGAATACAAACAACGGTGCTAGACCCAGATGCTGATCCATATGATTTGCCTACATGCTATGTGACAGAGCATGTAAGGCTGCTTTATGGAGTAGCTAATTATTAAGGCTCTCAAAGCTAATACCTATTTAATGCTGTTTTTATTGCTTGGCTTAAAAGTGACACTTAATAGTGATTAAAAACAAACTCCCCTTCCCTTTGGTCGAAAAATTTAAAACAATAAATTTTATAAAATCTCAGAGAAAAAATAAATTACAACAATCTGCTCTGAAACAGAGAATAATTACATTTTGCATTAACAAAATAATTTATTGCAAAAATCTAAATGATTCAGTACACACTAAATTATCTATGGATAAACCACCAACGTTTAGGGATTTTCACAAGGAGTTATTTTTTTGCATCATAAAGGCCTGTCTGTGCTGCTGCTGGTAGAAAGCTAAATGTCAGGTTGTAAGTAGCACATGGTACTTTTGTTTGGTTCCTGTACAAGGGCACCAGTTGGGGTTCTTGGTTTTAAAAAGAGCCAGTGTTTATTAGAGCCAGCAAACGTTTTTGATTTGTATTTTGCCTGCCCTAAAGGGTATTGTTTGTTTCCTTTTAAAGAACTGTACTGGGTTTATCCCCCCTTGCTGAGGACAGCACAAAATGTCACCTCTTTTTTCCCGCTGTGTCCCTTATTCTGTAAGTTGCTGTAGTTTTAGAGTATTTAATGCTAAAATCTGCAGTTTTCAGCCAAAGAGTCTTTCGAAGAGCTTCAGGAGTCATTTTTTCCCAAAAACCGGGCCCCAAACGGAGGCTACCCCCGCCCACCAAAACTGACAAACCTTTACTTTGAATAGGTAAAAAATTGAAAAAATGTCATGGGCGGGGCTACCTTCGGGGGGTGGGCTAACACCTGCATGAATAAGTTTTGGGGGGGTAAATGCTCTAAAACTGCTGCAACTTACAGAATAAGGAGCAAGTGTGGGAACGCGGTCGTCCTATTTGCTGCCTCAGCAAAGGAGGCACAACCCTATGTACGGGTTCCCCTTTAAATAAACCCGGGCATACCCCTGGACTTGGACTTTATCTGCAGTGTCCCTGTCTCTATCTGTCAAAGCCCAGGCTGCTGCATGAATGATGAAGCTAATCCCCCACACTACCTACAGCACCTGATCACCTAATTCACATTAAATCGGAAATCTATATTCAAACATGACAGATTTGCTTCAGAAACTTCTGCAACCATCCAGTTCTTTTTAATGGAGTTTGTTTTTACAACATGCGCATATATTTTTGCAAATACACATTATTTTACACTAATTTATTTCTAACTTGCATACCATGAAATATTTAAACGCAAATGCTTTTACTGCTTTGTAGAAAATATTTATTTTTCATTAAGGTTCACTGAATGTGACCCGTCAAATTTTATAACATAATTACCAAAGTGTTAAGGTGACACACATTTAAACATTTTAAGTTGAATGTATAATCATAAAATCTTCTTTATTTACAAAAATATAAAATCTACTACCATATCACAAGGCAAAGAAAAAAATTCTTACTCATAACATATCATGAGTGTTAAATCAAAAAAATTAACTCGTGGACAAAAAAAATGAAACCAAAAAATAAAATTTAAATAATTTTAATTTGCATAAAGATAAAAAGTCTGGCATCGCCGTCATAGATTTTTCCAACCTTATTAGGTCATAAATTTAAGGTCCCCACCCGATATCTAGGGAAACAAAACCCCATTTTTAACAGAAAAAAATAAATGGTTCTTCCCAGAAAGCCATAAAGAAATTGGCTAAAGGGTAAATTTTTTTGGCCAATAGGGGGTGCTGCTCCCGCAAAAAAAAATAAAAAATTTGAAAAAAAAAATCAAAATGACAATTTAGGGTATATTTGGAATATTTTTTTCAAATGGAAATTAAGAGCCTCCAATGCCTGATTATGGGGATGCAAAATACAAACCCTCATGTCCAAAGTCCCACAATAGTTCCGCCATTGAAAATCATTGAGATTTTTTAGGACCTGTTTGCGATCTGGACAGTGCATTACCAAAGGTTGAAGGAATCAACCCAACCATTAAGACGCCCACATACTGAGCCTTTTCCATAAATTATAGGTGTAAAGGGAGGGCATATCTTTATGGATTTTTGGGAAAAAAAGGGTTTACATAAAAAATGAAACATTTTTGGGGTTAGCATCCCAAACCAATCCCCCCCCGAATAAACATTTTCAGGATTTTTGAAAGACATTGTAATCAGATTCAACCCGTTATATTTGGGGGCTTACAAGCAAATAAAAGTGTTGAGTCCTATGTCCAGAAATTAGATCCCCCTTTTTCCGGTTTTTTAATTACAATATTTTATTGATTTGCAGTGTGACAATGCTATTCTTTGTGATCTAGTTAAATTATTTTTAGAATCATCATGGGGGCTGTCGTTGTCAGGATTTTCAACTCTCTATCCGTTATGTACTGGAAGTTGTAAGTGCTATTTTCCCAAGATCCGGGGGAAGATACTTTAAATTTGTTTGGCAAAAGCAGTGTCAGATTCCATCATTCTCAGACTGTAGGTAAAAAAGGGTACACAAAGACAACTGTTCCGAAAAAGATAACCCTGAAAAAACTGACATTACTGGACGAAATAATATCATTATTACTCAGATCCGAGGAAGAAACATCTGAAGGAAACAAGTGTCTCTTAATGGTAGGTAAGCGAACAAATCTACTGAGATCTAATAGTGTATTGAACAAACTGAATATAAATGTGGGGACAAAGCTCCAGCCTTTGAATAACACCTGTATTACAAAAATAGATAAAATATTAGGTGACAGATTTTATGACTGCGTTTATGGCATTTAATTAACATTAGACATTTCATTAAAATTACCCATGACCATTACTGGGAAATAACTACATAAATCTTGTCCTACATACCAGGGCAGATGTGCAGATGCAAGTTGAATTTAATGTAAAAATGTTATTTAGAAGTGAGAGATGGGTTACTCTGTTTTTAACTAAATAAAGCAAGTTAGCAGAACAGGGTAAAACAACTACTGATCGTTTCTGTCAGCTGAATTACTCTAGGCAATTTCTGACCTTCTTCCTGTTTTCTACAATCATGGTCATGTTGCCCTGAAAGCGTTGAATTGTTACCTGAACTATACTCTTCACTGTCAATGTTTTCTAGCTCTTGGGAGATCTAATCTAAGTAATAACAGTAGGGAATCACATTTAATACCTGAATACTAATTGCTAAAAGACAACTTTTAATAAATTCTAGAAATAAAAGAGTCTCTCAGCAGCAAGGATGATCAGAGGTTCACCAAATGGAAAAACGTGGTATAAAAATTGTTAATTTCAACAAAGTGTTCAACATAAATTTGCAGAGACTTTAAATATACTAGGTCTACAGTATAGAATATCAAGGGATTCAGAAAATCTTGTGAAATCCATGTGCACAAGGCACAAAGTAGATGGCAAATATTGGATGCTCATAATCTATGGGTCCTTAGGTGGCACTGCATTTAGCACGTGCATGAAATTGTCAAACAATCACTGCATGGCCTTAGAAATACTTTCAAAAGTCAGAAAAGTAAAAAAATATTCACACTGAATTAAAAAAATAACTTCCATCTTCAAATATGACAGCTCACATTATGACTACTTCCTATATTCCACAACAGCAGCACATAATTAATTGTCAAAAGTCGTGCTGCAGCCCATGTGCCGAGCAGCCATACTGGGTGGCATCTTTCCCTTTTTGGTCTCTCAATGTGTCTTCTCTGTTCCTGCTGCCAGATCTTCTTCAGGGGGTGGGCACACTTCCTTTCAGCAATTTAAAGGCTTAGCATGGCCCAGTTTCCCTGAATCTATCCTCTGCCACAAGCAGATATTTAAAAGGAGCACCGTCCCCTAGCTGCTTCCAGTTTATTGGTGTTTCCCGGGGTGTTTAGTAAGCTACTTGGTCTGTGTTTTCTGGTATTGACCAGCTACTTCTGACACGTTTAAGAGTGCACTCCGCCTCCCCTGACTTGCTGCCTGTGACCCATCTTTGCCTGTTCCTTCGAGCGAACATGTTAGGCGTAGCGAACTGGAAGTTCTTCACAGCAGAGTCCACCTGGCCTTGTGGTGGGCTCTAGTAAATAGCAGGAGGTTTCCTTAGACTCCACTCCCAGGCGTAGTTTTCGCAATCTTTTGCAGTAACCAAGTGAATCCACCATCCCTGCCCATGACACGTATGAAGGAAGTAATGTGTCATGAGCTGGCTTGGTAGGATAATTGTTAGCTTTTAGGCCAAAGGTGGCAGCATTTCGCAAACTGCAGTTTGTGATCAATTGGCGTCTTGGTCTGGTGTAAGTACATTGTGAGTCGACAAATGCACCATTGCAAATAAACTACATGGAAACTGCTGAGCACCACCTGTCAGTGACGTGAAAGGTTAACGTTGGCTATGATGGTGCACAAGGATGACATGCTAAAGTAGAGCAATTCACCCCTAAATTGAAGGAAAAGTTCAGTGAACCCTACTGCATTTGGGCTCCAGGAGCAGAAGGATGGTCACTGCACCTCTCATTTTCTGCCAATGCAACTGAGATTAATTTTTACAGCAGTATCAGGAATGGAGCTTGGCTGATTGCTCAAGTTCCTTCCCTGATGACTCAAGTTTTCTTAATTCTCTAATGTTTCAATGCATTCAAATATGAATTTCCAACCATTGCTGGAAAACACAAGCTGGTGTTGACAGCTTTATGGTTTGGGGAATGATTTGTGGCATTATCTGGGCCAGTCATCCATTTGGAAAGAACTCAACCGATCATTGTATGAATTCATCCTTGTAGATCACATACACCCATACATGCCTGTTGTCTTCTCTAAGGTGGATAGGATCTTTCAGCAAGATAATGTGGCATGTCACCTGGCTAGAAATGTCTGACATAGAGCATAATCATGATCGTCTCATTATTTTACCATGCACCCTCCAGCAACTGTAAGATGCACTGCATTCAGCACATCCCCAGAGATCTGTGACAACCTATCAAGACTAGTGATGAGCGATTACGTCGACTATCGTCATCGGGTCGATAGTCGATATCGTCAATTATCAAGTACTATTTCCGAAGTCGATAATAGATTATCGCGATGACCATTAAAGTCTATGGAGAGGAACAACACCTCATTCTTACACCCAGAACAGGGCTGGAGAAGCTGGAATTAATATCCACAACCGTCAAATGATAACGTGCTTACATCTTAGGCAACACACTTATGTTATATTAAGCCACAGAAAAAAGTCACAGACCATTCATATCCCTGTCCTTGTACCAACCAGACCCTTAAACTGCATGACCCCACAGAAATTAAAAAAGTGCAGAAGGCATATTTATTTGAACAATTCATTTTACTTTAACTGACATTGACAACCCCTGTCCCTAGGAACGCAGCATTACCCTTAAAAACTATCAGAACCCACAGATTAAAAAAGTGCCGGAAAAAAGGAGCCTTTCAACACATTTTAGTTTGAACTTGATATTGACTATACCTGTCCTGGGGGCCACAGCATGACCCCTTGAACTTGCATGACCCACAGATTTAAAAATGTGCCTGAAAAAGGAAGTCTTTGAACCACCATTTTAGTTGAACTGGACATTGACTATAACCGTTCTGTACCACAGTATGACCATTAAACACTGTCTGACCCCCAGAATTAAAAAGTGCCGAAAAAGAGTAATCAACCACCATTTTAGTTGAACTGGACATTGACTATACCTTGTCCTGGTAACCTACATCTGTTCAAGTCCCTGTACCCCCTTTGTACATTCAGAGGAATATTTGTATCAGCTAATTTGTGTATACCAGTTTTTAATAGTTTAATTCAAGAAAACACATTTTTAAAATAGGATGGAATCTCCACCACACTCTCCTTGTTTCTCTTTTTTTAAAAATATGTATTAAATTGGGTTGTCCTACACAGGGATTGCTACTATGTTTAAAGATCTTGCAAAACATGTAATTTGCAATATGTGCCAGTTCCACCAGTGTTCTACCTAATTCCTGTTTCTGACAGACCATCACCCATGAGCCACTCTTGACAATTGTGAAGAACAAATGTCTGTTAGAACAACATTTTTTTATAATAGGACCTTTAGTATTGCTCTTTTCATAAGCCAGCATGACCCAAAAATTATAAAAATGCCTTCTCAGCCACTGTTAAAAATTGTTGAGGGAGAAATGCCAATTAGACCACATTTCTGTTTCCAAGGACCATGATTATAGCTGTACTCAACAGCAACATGACCCAAAAACCATTGCCAATGCGAAAAATTCTAAAGATGAAGTGAGTAAATGGTATAACGGTTTTGTCATGAAACCTTGGTGTCTTTTACCTCCGCCTGCACAGCAAACCAGCAAAACAACTTTTGGGAACTGAGAATAAAAATTGCAGTAAGAAATGAATTCATTTTAAAAAAAAGTTTCAAGAGGACCATTTTCTGTTTGAACAGGAATGTGAAGTAGACCGCAAATAATTCTTGACGAAAGTCAAACGATCCACATTATCAGTGGAAAGCCGGATGGCGTTTGTCTGTAATGACTCCTCCCAGCTGTCTGAAGGTCCCGCTCATGATATGACGCTGGCTGCTGGGCAGGACAACACCTCTATGGCGTGGCGAGCGAGCTGGTCCATTCATACCATTTTTTGACACCCAGAAGACCAAAATTGGAATGGTCCCGGAACACAATCAAAAGCATCCGGTGTTTTGAGAAACGCAGATAGTCGTTAACCATGATCTTAAAGCTGGATCCTGTGTGTTGTTTAAAAATGTGAGCCCACTTGCAATTACATGCGTTGGTGAGGTGGTAAATAAAGATGCCAGAGGTACCCATTAGCTTCTGCCACATTGTGCCTGCTCTGCGGCAACTTGGCACTCTACTGCTGTCAAACGACACTGACGTTGTTCCCCACCGGAGACATTTGACGAACGTGAAGCAGACGCAACAGATGTCTCCAGTTGATCAATCATCAAGGTCTCCATTTCCTGCATTTTTTTGTCTCTATTTGGGTGGGTGGAAGGAAAGTGCTGTTTTGTTTTGTACCGGGGATCATGAAGGTGGCCACCCCAGTAAGGTTGTTCATCTTTGATGGGCCTTAATGCGAGATCATGTTAGGAGGAAATAGAGTCAATCCAAGCATCTCCATGTGAGAGATGGAGCCTTGATTTCCCAGCCCTCTGGGTCGAGGGCACTAGCAAACTTATCTCCCTCATCTTCCACCTCCGCCTCAAAATTGCGCCAACCTCATTCCAAGGTAGGGAACAAACGTAACGCGGTGTCCCGGAATACCACATCCACCGCCTCCTCCTCCTCCGCTTCCTCAGCACAGCTTCAAACACAGCCCCTGACATGCCTCAGGTGAAATGCACCCTAAGAGCTGAATCACCGCCTTGCACTAGCCCTGGCCCTGAACCACTGGCCTAATGAAAGACCGATAAAAATGAGAAACTGACGGGCCTATGTGGATACGACAGAGAGAAGCTCCAAGGTCCGCATCCTGTATCAGTCTCCTCCTCCGTCTCTGTGGGACCTACTGTTTTCAGTAGTGTCCAACGATCCGTTCCAAACTAAAATCACCACAATGCCTCATGCTGACAAGGCATTCCCACTGACCATTTTGGTGGCTTCTTTCTTCAAAACCTGGCAAGGATGGAGCAGAGCTCGTTCACGCCTCCACTCTCGGTGGGGCTCAACACCCCCGAGGTCCGCACCGCTGCATTGTCAGGCCATGGTTCACTCATATGCGTAAGCAGTTGCGCTCTGCCACAATCGCTGGAGCATGTCTAGGGTGGAATTCCAGCGTGTTGCCACGTCAACAAGTGAGACGGTTTGACGGGGGAAGCCCAGCAGATGCTGCAACTGCAGCCAGGCGGTAACGAAGCAGGTGCGAACGCGAAGGTGCGAACTCAGACCTCGAGCCTTTCCCTCAGCAAGGCAGTTCCAGACCCGTTAGCGCTTTAGAAATTTCTGGACAACAAGGTTCATTGACATGTAGCCGGCCAAGGGATCTGCTCCAGCGCTACCGATCTTAAGGGCGGGCCCCACCTCCCCGCGCCCGCTAATTTCGCACATTATCGCAACACCACCTGCCTGCACAAAGGTTCTTGTCCCACCAGCCACTGCTCGGTTCTCGTTGCGGAGAGGCCGTCCACATCTCCTGACCTGTGTGTGGACGGTCTCCAAAGACAGATCAATACTGGTTTCTCTGGGCACGTGATTCCACCGAGGAACTTGGTGGAAAGAACCCTGCACCATCCCTTCGGTTTGAAGAGCGTGCGCCGAGCCCTGAAAGCCACCGTCACCACAGAGACATCTACCCAGCTCACCCAGTGAGCGGTCACAGAGAATCTAGCGGCCTTGGCCCGTGCTTACGATCCCCCCATGGTCGGTTGGTCAGATTGACTTTCTGGACACATAGATGCAGTGACAACCGCGCTTGAAAATTTTAGATGACTCGTGGCTGGCCAGGGCAGGGAAGGCTTTTCTGGCAAAGAAATGCGCTGCTCGGTATCTGGTATTAGGGGCAGGCAAGGGCCATGACGTGGAGGAACCATCTGTGTCACCAGGATGGAAAGGCAACATTTACCAAGTCCCAAAAGCCTGGCAATGCCGACATCAGGCTTTTGGCTTTGGGATGGTTTGGGGTTAAAGTGTTTTGTCTTCTCCCCAAACCTTTAAGACATGAAGGCTTGCTGCTAGACTGGTGGAAGGAGAATGGGTAGGATTGGTCCCTCCTGTGGTGCAGGTGGTACTCGGCGACGGATGGGAGGCTGAAGCCGAGTCTGATCCTGATCATGACTCAGAGACATGGCAGCTTAGGAAAGCTTTGGTGGTAGCAGAGGTGAGGAGAGCTGAGACAGAGGGTGTGACAGTGGGTTGATCCGACATCGTGTGCCTTTTATGGCAAGTGTTTGCCTCCATTTCAACTCATGCATTCGCTGCATGAGACTCAGACAAAGGAGGTTTTAAGCACCTAAGATTCTTGCCTCTACTTGATGCGCTTACGGCACAATTTCGACATATGACATCACTGGGTGAAATCAGGAGGCTTTGCTCGAAAAAGGCCCAGCTTAGAGGTCCTGGACTTTTCTTTTCGACGACGAAAGCGAGGAGCGGTGTTACCGCGATCGATTGCTGGCGGAATCATCTCACGGAACCTTCTGCGACCGGCCCTCTCCTTTTGAGGTGGGACCTGTACTGAAACTCACCCCATCGTCTACCTCCTCGTCCTAGTGATGAAGTGCTCGCTAGCAATTCTGCCTGAAAAGAACCATGGTGGATCCGCCATGTCGACAACATCATCATCAACACAGGAGACTGGTCGTCCTGAAATTCTGCATCCAGAGCTGCGGGTAGAAGCAAGAGCACTGCAAGGCTTTGCCGACCGCCCGGCTTTTGCCGATTTGACCGCTTCCATTCACCTCCTATATGGCATCAGTAACTGGGCGTCAGAGCAGACAAAATCATCCTCTTTGGCCTCTTGATCTTTTAACCATGCCCTTCTGACACCAACCGCGCATTTTTCATCAAGAGAGTCTCAGAAAAATGGATTATCCACAGTGTGACGGTACAACAGATTGACTTTGTACTGCGTTCTACCTTCATGTATGGACGGATGCGGAAGATACTAATGATGACATTTGTGGCCATGACTGGGGAGGACCGATTGGGTAATAATGCTGAATGCAGGTTGAATTAAAAACTGAATAACAGATTGGCTACGATGATCGTTACTGAGATACACAGGGCCCGACCACAGCAAGACAGCCTGACCGTCCTGGCAACCGGACGAATCCGCTTGCTTGCGTGTTGTCGCCAGCACAGGATAGGAGCACCTGCGCTCTTCGTACCTCTAACCTCCTAACCAACCCCTCTTTGCTCGTCTTACCACTGCATAATCGCTCCTGATGTTCAGAAAAATAAAAATTTAAGAAGGTAATGGAAGGAGTTTTTGACAGTCCCTCTTATAAAAAGACGGTAATTCACAGCTAATCTTAAATCCCTCTAATTTTCCTACAGCCAACTAGATAGAAACTGAAAGTTTCATAGCGAATACCGTGTGAAATGCGGTCTGTTTTGGAAGAACCGTAAGACAAAATCAACAGTGTTGCTCCTTCATCCCAGGGATTTACAACTGCCCAGTAGGACTAGGAATTGATCGTTTTCAACAAACTATCATACAAGTGCGCTATCTGCGCCAAACTGAGATTCAACTTGTGCAATAAAACTATTCAGAAGACAACAACGGATGAGAAATTTGCGTTTTTTCTGCAATGACAAACGAGAACCAAAAGTTGCTAGAAAAATTGTCGTACCAACGTCGTTCACAACGTGCTAAATTGGAAAAAAACAAGAGCCGCACCACGTACAATACAGCTATTTAAAAGTTATACAGATAACATATGGTGGTTTTTGCACCAATGAAATACACCAACAGTAACTACAAAACTGGGCCACACCAAAGTAAAAAAAACACCTATTTGAAATGCATACGGATAATAAAAGGTGTTTTTTGCAGCCAATAAATAACACCTCGGTGACTAGGAAAAGTTCTGTAACCTATAGTAAGTACCAATAGGTTCAGAAAAAAACTGGCCTGCCGCCAAAGTGGGAAAAAGCATGTAATTTAATTTAATTGTGTACTGAAAAAAATAATGTGTTTATTTCACCTATGAAATACAACAACCAATTACTATCAAATTCTTGTAATAGG
Source organism: Phyllomedusa bahiana (assembly GCA_025379985.1). Taxonomy (NCBI): domain Eukaryota; kingdom Metazoa; phylum Chordata; class Amphibia; order Anura; family Hylidae; genus Phyllomedusa; species Phyllomedusa bahiana. The sequence continues at coordinate 11,332 of JAODAL010039073.1, forward strand.
GTAATATAAGTAAAGAAGGGTCTTTCAAACAAAAATTGGCATGCCGCCAAAAGTGAACAAAAAACCTAATTAAATTGTGTACGGAAAATAAAACGTGTTTTTGCACCAATAAATACACCTGCGGTGACACTAGAAAAATTCTGTATCCTATGTAACTACAAAGTTGTCTTTGAACAACACGAGCTGCGCCAAAGTGAAAAACATGTAATTAAATTGTTGTACTGATAATAATAGGTTTCTTTTGCCCCGAATGAAATACAAACATCAATTAACTAGCAAATTTCAGAATGTAAACCGTACAAGATGGGTCTTTTAACAAAAATGGCTTTGCGTCCCAAAGTGAACAAAACCTAATTAAATTGTGTACTGATAATAAAATGTGGTTATTGCACCTATAAATACACCTGCGGTGACTAGCAAAGTCTGTATCCTATTGTAAGTTACAAAGTGGGTCTTTGAACAAAACTGAGCTGCGCCAAAGTGAAAAAAAAAACTATTAAATATTGTATAGATAATAAAAGGTGATTTTGCACTCTATCAAAAACACCTGCAGTTACTAGAAAAGATCTGGTATCCAAAAATAAGTACAGGCTGCACAAAATAACAAGGTAGATAATTCACCAAAACTGTTAATAAAAAGCATTTCAATGCAGGTCAAAGCATTCTGGGACTGCACCCAAAATATCCAACTCGCCCTTTTCAAAAAGCCTGCCAGTCTGTATGTCTGTGTGGATTTTGTGTATAGTCCATCTCCTCAAAGGTTTTTTTTCGTTCCAGCGTTTGTCAGTTTTCTGCTGGTTGCCATGTAGAGCTTGGGAAATGGAGGGGCGTATTTCTCCTCTCAGCAGGGAGTATCTTCACTCTCTGTAGACATAAAATTTGTGTACAGTCCATCGCATTAACTGGGTTGTCTTGTATCAGCATGTGCAAAGTTTTCTGCTGGTTGTCAAGCAGAGCTTGTGAAATGGAGGGGCGTGTTTCTCCTCCCACCAGGGTGTATCTTCACTCTCTTTACATTATGGATTTAAATGAAGGTTTTATATGTTGATTCCTCATTGATTTCATTGTCAAAATTCTTGTGTAAACTGTTGGACACTTCTGTAAATGGCAAGTCCGTGCTGCAGTAAACATTGGACTTTTCCGCCAGACATGTTGGTTAACAGTAATTCCTTTAATTGTTTTATTAAGAGGCCAACATAAGTGACTTTTTTGCTGTATTACATTCAATGGTGCAACTGTGCAACAAAGAAAAATGACAGGTATTCAGAAAATTCAAAATCTAAGTGATATCTAAGCAATCTGAAATTTTAAAATTTTACTTTTTTTTTTTCTGAGATTTTCCAATTTTAATCCCTTATTGCACTGACACCAGTAATGCGACCAGGGAAATGCCAATTTATTGATTGAGTCCCCCAATTCTGCTGTTTTTAGAGAGATCACATAAGTGGTCCTAGTGTGCTTTGTGGCTCATCCACAATCCTCAGAAAAAGAGGAGCACCTACTGGACCTTGGGGGTCTCATTTTCATTACATAACATTCCATAACAGGTTTGCGGACACCCTAAATTTAACACACCTAAAAAGACCTAATTTGGGAAACTACACCCCTTAAGGAACATATCCAGGGGTGTAGAGAGTATATTGACCCCACGGGTGTTTAAAACAATTTTTTTAGCATTAGGCTGTAAAAATGAAACATTTATTTTTTTCCAACAATCTGCAATTTTAGCTGAAATGATATTCATTTTTACAATAAATTCCAGCAAAAAAAGCATCCTAAAATTTGTTAAAAAAACAAGTTCATGCAATACCTACAAAGAGTGTAAACTGCGTTAGGCGCAATGCATAGGCGACAAGGGAGTGATCGCCTTATTAGGTCTTTTGGAGCACTAGATTTTTGGTGCGGTGCCATGTCGCTTTAGCACAGCCCCAAAATACCAGAACAGGTGAAACCTTCCATAAGTTCAATGTGCAAAGCCATAGCAAGACGAAATGGATCCAGCACCAAAATGTTCCATCTCGTGTCTGTAATTTTAATGATTTTATAAATAAAGAAGAAGATTTCATTGAACATTTTGGTGCTGTCTTCTTATGGCTTTGCAAATTTCAGTTTCGGGCTGTTGCCTTCCAGCCAAGGTCCGTGCACCGGCTGCTGTCCGCCTAATTACCTCCATAAGTGAGCTGGCTGTTTTTTTCGTTGAATGCTTCCACAAGTGACCCTATTTTGGATTCAGCACCCCTCATGGATCTCATCTAGGGGTGTTTTGTGATTTTTGGGAAAACAGGTGTTCCATATTTTTTTTTTTTTTTTAGCATTGGGCCATGAAAGTGGTGTAAAAAAACGCAGTTCTGCCATTGTTTTTGGTCTTAATTTTTACAGTGCTCGCTGTGCGGTATAAATTACATAACTTTACTTTTTGGGTCACTACAATTCCAATGATATAAATTTTATATAGTTATGTTTTATTACTTTTACACAATAGAAACTGGTTTATAAAATAATAGCATTTTTAGATCATCATGGAGCGGATTAAGGACTTGCATTTTGCAGGATGAGTTGACATTTTTATTGGTATCATTATGGGGTTCATAGGACACTGATCGCTTTTTATTAAGGTTTTTGTGAGGTGTTTTGAGCAAAATAAAACATTTCTGGTAGTGTTTTTTATTTTTTACAGCGGTTAATGTGTGGTATAAATGATATGCTAGCTTGACTCAGCAGGTCAAATAAGTAAAGAAAAATCAAAATAAGAATAAAAAAAAAAAAAAAAAATCAAAAAATACAGCAATACCCAATTTTATTATTTTTTTTGTTTTTACACTTTTACACAATAAAAACACTTATGTCAAAAGGAAAACAAATTTTTTTGCATCAATATAGTCTGAGATCCATAACTTTTTTTATTTTTCTGTGTACAGAGCTGTGTACGGGCGTGTTTTTTTGCTGGATGAGTTGACATTTTTATTGGCATCATTTTTGGGGGACAAGGCTTTTAAATTTCTTTTAAATCTGTTTTTTGGAAGCCAGGGTGAAGAAAATACAGCAATCCTAGTAGTGTTTTCTATTTATTTTTTTCAACAGCGCTCACTGTACAGTATATATGACAAGTTAGTTTTACTATGTGGGTTGATACGATTACGGCGCTACCCAATTTTTTAATGTTTTTTTGTTCTGCGCTTAAAAAAAAGTTTTTATTATGTAAAGCAAAATTTATGTATTACTATCTTATGCATAACACTTATTTTTCCATATGCAGAGCTGTGTAAGGGCTTTTTTTGTGGGATGAACTGAATTTTCATTGGTACAACACTGGCATGTTTTTTTATCACGGTTTATTCCATTTTATGTGCTGCAGGATAACCGAAAATCGCAATTCTGTGTTTTTTTTTTTTTTTTTTTACAGCGTTCACCACGCGGTTTAAACATCATGACAGGGTAGGTCATTACACACGCAGCGATACCAAATATGCGTACCTTATTTTTGATCTTTTTGGGGGAGAAGGGTTATTTAGTTATTGAGTGTCATTTTACAAAAAAAAAAACTTTTTCTTTTTTTTTTTTTTACACTTTCCCCCATAGGGCCCCCTCCCTCTGTCTTTCATTTGGCTTCTGCGACCGCAATTGATCAAGGCAGCAAAGGGGTTAATTGCTGAATGACAGATGAACGACACACCAGCCTGCATTCAATATAGAAAACTCATTCACTGCAGACCTATATGCGCATCTAGCATTATAGATACTGTATATACAATTCGCATGACCATACGTTGAAAAAAAAAAAAACATTTTAAGCATATAATATAAATATAATACTAAAGATTGTTACACAAATATGGTGTTATAACTAAGATTAATTTATAAGTATGATACTAGAACTTAGCTCTGTATTTAAGTATGGAAGTAGACCAAACTTTAGTAAATGAATGCATCTGATTCATCGGGAATGTTTTCAAAATGCATTTCTGCTACTATAGGCAGTAAATATAGCACCAAATACAAACATAGGACATAAATGCAAGTAAGTACCAAAAACATGCTAAGTACATTAATATGGAATAGCTGCAGGAACGGCCTAAAATAGTGAGAATAGGTCAGTCTCCTTATAGTAGTGGTTTATTCAGTCATGGTGTGCTTATTATTTAGTAGTAATATTTGGCAAAAGACAACAGAACTAGACTTCACTTTTTGTAGTCACCTTTCCTGGGACCTAATAGCGCCTTCCAATATCCAGATATCTCCCGGACCTAAATAGAGTCGAATGGTTGTCAACTAAGCTGGACCAAATTCCAAACTATGAGGGGGTTACTATTAGATGCCAGAGTTTAAGGGATATTAAAGAAGGTGGTGGTAGAGACATGGATGAGGACAGTAACACGAATAGCTTCCATCTGGAAGCAGAGCAACTGCACACAACTAATCCTAATAACTATCTGCTACAAATCTAAGATACACAAGGATTTGAAACAAAATAGATAAAGACTAGGCAGAGCAAGAAATTCAAGAATAATCTAGGTCTAGATATCTGGGTACTGACACTATAGATTCATTTTCAGAATTGTGCGGAGCCGACCACTAGCCAATTCCAGGAAGCTTACAAGAAATGTTTACACGACATCTGTTGGGACATATTTTTGGGTGTATTTTGAATGCAATTTTTCCCAAAATACATGCTGAAATGTACACCAAACTATGGACACTACACTTCTCATGGAGCACAATGTAAAATACGTGCCATCAATCATATGACACAAATTTTAGATCTGTAATTTTAGGGGCATCTGAAAGAAATTGACATGTCAATTCTTTGAGGCATATACATGCCATAAAAGAGTTCGGTATAGGAAGCAGAAATCTGCCTCAGGGCTATTGTGTGTCATTTGCGCTGTTGAAATTACGCGCTAGCAAGTGTGTGATTTCAACAATGCAATGAACGCATATTGCGGCACGTACTGTGCGCACCACGTGTGAACACAGCCTTATAGAGAGGCTAGCAATCCCCATTTCACTCTTAACAAGCCCTAATCAGACTCTGTAAATTGTTTAAGGTGTTTGCATACCAATTGCCTCTCAGATGAGTAGAAAGGATTAGACAAAAACAGCAGGAAGATTCCTGACATTCTTATCATTCAGAACCATTGGAGGTACAATCAACTTTGCTGAGCAAAAAATGCAGCTGCGATTTTCCAAAAAATCTCCCCATCTTTCCCTGATAATATATATGGAAAAATTGCGTACAAGTAGCCCCATGTATCACAAAGAAAAAATAACCACAAGAAAGATGATCAAAGCCCGCGTACTATAAAAGTAAAAACGTTCCAGGTCATGAACTTGTTAATATTCTTTGCCATTTTGTGGTGCAGGAACAGACTGTTTAAAATTCATCACTAAAATATAAAAGAGGGTGGTAATTAAAATAAAGCATATTGTCATTGATAGAGAATGTAGAATGAGAGATTAGCAGCCTTATTAGATTTTCTCTCGTCCCCTGGAGAAAAAGCAAACATTTCTAAGCTAACAAAGTAGCGAACACTATAAACTTGCTGCGATTTCGCTGCTAATCCATCAATTTTCATAAAGCAAATTAATTACAAGACTAATCAGAAGGTAATTACACTTTCTTGCCACTGATAGGAGGTAGGGGAGAGCCCATATATACTAGTGATGCAATGCCATTAGGCTGAGAGCACAGTAATCTGCATCAGGTGCTGCATTGGAGAATTGCTGCTCTGTGCATTATGGTGCCAGGAAATCTACCTTGTGGGAAGGTAAGGTGTTAAGGCAACAAGAATGACGTGCTTTAAACAAAGGGAATAACTATCCTTTGGGTAAGAGCACCATATAGGTGTGTGGGTATTTGAAATTGCCTTTATGGCACTGCACCATTAAGCAAGGTTGCATATCAAAAAGGCATTTTGGAAAAGAGCTGGAAGCTCAAGTGCCCTCTATTGGATGTAACAAATCAATTTGCTTCTGACTCACTGAGTCTTTGGAAAGCAAAGAGGATGTTAACCAAGCCAGCATAACTCCTCTGCATACAGCTGTTTCAGGGTTTTGCCCCTGGTCAGTGAAGAGCAGAGCTTGCTGGCTGGGTGGGAGGCAATGAGTGACTCATAAAGGGGAATATCTCTCCTTTGAATGCCTTTAACAAAGGTATTCAAAGTGTTGTTTACTGAGTAGAGGATGTTATCTAGGGGTCAATGTGGTTGTGGAGCCTATAAATGTTCTATGTAGGCTGCATCCTGGGTTTTGACTGCTAACTTGTATTCCCAGCTTGGGTGGGAGACTGAGTGTCCACTGTTGGTGAATAGCAATAATGTGCTTAATCATAGGGAGCTGTAGGCAGTCATTTAAAGAGAACCTGTCACATAGATTATGCCCCCTGGCGTGAGGTGACAGAAACAAGTAGTGTCAGACATTCTGATTCCAGCGCTGTGGTCCCTTTTCTGACGATCTGTAGATTTTGAGTATTAGTGCTCAAGACCTGCAGTTTATCAGCCAGGAAACGAGTCAAAGAGCAATTAAAAACCCCGGCCCAACTGAAGCTCAGCCCCGCCCACTCAACTATAAACATAATTACTTAGAATAGTCGAAACGTGAATAACTGTCAGCTATGCCCCGCCCACCAAAGGCTAGCTCCGCCACTGACAGTTATCAACATTTCAATACCTATTTTAAAGTAATAGGTTTTATCAGTGAAGTGGGCCTGGGGCTAACCTCAGATGTCGGGGTTTAAAATTACTCTGACTCTTTTCTGGCTTAAAACTGTAGGTTTGGGCACTAAATACTCGAAAACTGCAGCATCTTCCAGAAAAAGGGACACAGCGCTGGAAACAGCAATTCTGAACTAGCTTGTTCGTCCTCAGCAAGGTTGCATAAACAATGTAGACAGGTTCTCATATAAGTGATGACAAAGAATCAGTGGACTGGTGAGACCACTAGATGAGAGTTGTTACCCGTAGGCTTAGATGTGGCCATTAGAGTGTACCTTTGGAATAAACTAACCAGGCTTAACACTAAAAGTTATTAGCACAATAACAATCAGAAAACAGGGGCACAACAGACAACATTCCACTGTCTGTAAGAGTAAGCAGGAGCCAAGAAGCATCTCATAACAAAGACATAGTCTGGTTTTTCCTGAGGTGTGATTGCCCATTGAACATATAGTAGAGGGCTGAGTGCCTGATAGAAACCCTGAGATACCGGGGACCTAGATAGACTGGAGGTGGAACCCTTGATATACAGAACATCATGACCAAGAGATTGAGCCCTTGGAAGTACAGAGCAATGGTATAAACTAACATCCTAGGTGTGATCTGTATGAGAAAACAGGCTCAACAGTTCGTTTCATAGTGCTTTTTGATCTGCTAGGATCATTTTAGAAAGCATACAAGACTACAGACAGGTTATTACTTACGCAACAATAACAAAAAAACACAATTTTACAAAGCATGCATGTGGTAAGCCTAGTTGCAGAAGCAGAGAAGAGGGTGGGAGCACCAATAACCCTTCTTTTTCCTGTGCTGATCACAGTGGCTAAAATGTTCACCCACCACACCTCTCATGCTCCTTTAGCACCGGTAGCAGTGAAGAGGGGGTCTGCATGTAGGATGGCAGGTGGTATTTTTCCCCCAAAACGCTGACAGTGGTGGGCTTTAGCTCAACTGCCCAAGATGGTGGATGAGGTGCCCTTGGTGTTATGCAGAGGAAACAGGCAAGAGATGTAGGGTTCACAGGCTTAAAACATCACTTCCAGGCAAGTTGTAATACTCAAAGAGCAGAAATCTCTCAAACATTCCAACTGTCCAAGCCACACAGCCATGCAGTAGAGGAGCAGTAAGCACACTTTTCAAGTCTCTTAAAAACCTTCCAGAGTTCAGTCAAATGTGGAGCTTGCCTAACTCCCATGTGATCGGGACTGTGATGAAAACAGCCTAGTCCGCCGGCCCACTGGAGGACGACCGAAACCTGACTTGGGTGTATCTTGAACGTTGCACTGCAAAAACGGCCCCTAGGTGTGCACAAGGTCAGCCAGATACGGTGTCCACAGTCACTCACCCCTTTCCCACAGACACGTGGCACATGGAGAAGAAGTGGTACGAGATAACACTTACCTCCTCGTCCAGAACCCTGTAACCAAGGCTGCCACATTTATCTCTTCTTTAGTTATAAGAACCGTTCCGTATACCCCGACTTATAACAGGGCCTGGAATCAACCTTTGGGTACTATAAATCAAAGACCGAGTACTAGGCGTTGAGAGGCCGATGATCAAGACAGACTAATGTCAGATTAAGTTTATAGATTTAAATTAGCCTTGGGAGGGCACATAGACAAATATATACAAAAGGATAATAATATAAGGTAAGTAGTCAGAGGTGCACATACAAGCAATGGGTTACGACAAAAGGAAGTTAGAAATGGGTCAAGATACCGTTGGTTTTGCGTTCCACCCGGGGGGCATATGTGGCCTTGCTTCTGTTGGGTGGATGCTCCTGGAAATGCTGTTAGTTACCCCAGCTCCATGGATCAAACCACAGAGTCCCACAAGGGGTTTCCTGCTCAATATCGGTGATGAGACAGCCAGAAAAAACATGGTCACCACCCATTCCGCCCCACCCAACCACCCCAAGGGACGTCTAAGAACTCCTCCCATCACAGTCATGCATTTTTCTGATACAAACCACAAAAAATGAACATAACGCGGCAGGGCATGAGCACAGAACCGAGCCGGTAGCACCATCAGACCGGGCTGGGCCTACACGACCCCGGCATATCAACACGCCTATCGTTATTGGCTCCATAGGACCCGGTTCTTCTGGATATCTCGGTCCCACCTGCTCCTCAGAAACCTTGAAAAGGATGTCTGTGTGTGTAGGTAGTTCCTGTTTTTGCGATATGAACACCGCCATGGTGACCAGTTATGAGCGGATCGTCCTATAAATCCTATATGAAATATCGGAGACGGTTTGGCTAGGGTCAGAATCAATTCAAGCCTTTTGAAGCTTGGGAGATAGAGGCAGCATTTTTTCAGTGCTAATTAATGGAAGTGAGGTTCTTTGAGAGTGTCCATGATATCTCTGCTGTGCCAACACCCAATGGAGAGCATTAACAATGGGGTCAAATGGCTGGGCCTAAAAAACGTGAAAATTGAGCTTTCCTGGAGGCTGGGAGAACCCATCTGTGATCTGAACCTAAGGTAGGAATGGGTGGATTAAGTCATATTTTGGAGTGGATTCTCCTCACAGGGACTTTCCTTGAACTTTTTTGGGGTATTGGGCCAGACCAGAAGCGGCTGGGTCCCAAAGGCCATGAGGTGTGTGGGACCCGAGTTACTTCACAAACTTCCCTTGGATTCAAAGTCCTGCTGCAGATTAGACTGCTGCTTGCTTTCTTTTAGAGCTGTTCCTCTGTCACAGGTCTCCTATGCGACCAGGGGGTGAAGGGTGGAGTAGGCCCCTGAGCTTAGAGAGCAGCTAAACCTCTGTCAGGGAGACATGATGTATTACCACTGACCAACCAACTACTAAGACAAGACACTTTACACTAAATTTACCTAAATTTTATAACTTTCCTAACCCCTCTCTTGTTATCATGGGAACCCCTCCCTACTGAGGCAGAGTGGCTATGAACGGACTTGCATATCTGCTTAGCAGGTATGACTTTGCACTTTTCAAACCATTAGTAGACATTCTCAAGCAGTTAAAGTTACAGAGGTAACAAAGTTCCACATTACACCCAGTGTCAGACTGGCCCACCGGAGGATCCTCTGGTGGGCCCTGCGGCCATCATAGACGGGTTTTTGTTTTGGAGTATGGGCAGACGGGTTTTCACAACATCACTTCGGGGCACCCAGTGAAAGCTAACTTGGACGTCTGATGCTGCAGGCAGTCCAAGCACATAAGCAAACCTTGTAAAAACACAATGTGGGTGCATCTCGGGGTCAAGAGTTGGCCAAGTCCCCCTGCCCCCCCACACTACACTGTTTTCCTCTCCCGACCCCCTATGTCTACACCAAACAAAAAACCCCTGATGCAGGACCAGGGTTTTTGTCACTTTTTTGGCAAAAACTGCTTTGCTTTTGTTTTTTTTTTTCCCCATACAGTCCTATTAGGGGAAGGACCAAGAAAACTAAAAGCGCTGGCATATTATACATGTTGTATAATACACCAACGGCAGAGGACGAGCGGAGAAAAGACGAGCTGTGGAGACTACAGCCCCTTTTTATCTATTCTAGTCTATATTGAAGCACGAACAATCGTATTTACTGTGCTTTTAAAAAACTAAAAGTGCTGAAAATGCGATCATAAAGCTATGCATTGTAGGCTTCTCCTGCTTCTGTCCTCGCCCTAGGATAACTCGGGATCACACATCATCTGCGTTCCTGATAATCAATTTGGCTCTTGCTCTGAACTTAGTGGGGACGGGGGGGAGGGATTTGTGTATAGATCTCCGGGGGGCGTGCTAGGGTCCTAAAAACACCCGGGGGCTCGGCCCTTTGTTTTTTTTCTGGTGGGGCGGGGTTTCAAAAACGACATTTTTCACGCCCATTGTGAACTGGGGATTTTTTTTTTACAAGAAAAACCTATGCCCCTTCACTAATTTTCTGCACTTTCCCACACAGATCCCCCATCCCCTCAGCAGTCACTGTACAAAAAAATCCCCAAATAAAAATTTTTACTTTTTCGAATTTCTCACCTTTTCAATACAATCCCCCCTAAACATCACCAAAACAACCCCGATAATGGACAAATCTACCAAAAAGTGATTGTTACTAAAACCCCCACAAAAACAACCACAAAACTATTACTAAAAGGGGCCCTAAATAATTCTGCCAACCCTGACCGAATGAAACCCCACCATGTGACTATCAGTGTACAACAAGCTCTGATTACAATACCACCGCCAACAGTACCAAAGGGGTAGTTTTCATTTTTAGTAGACTCGAGAAATATAAGTGATTACACTGCAGTTACATTTGTAACCACCGGAGACGTCTTTTCTGAACACGTCTTTACTTTCCTTTCTTCTCCATCCGGGTTCACACCCATGCATTGCCCCCCGCCAATACTTGTCCCTAGGATTTGGCCCCAAAAAATCTTAGAACCTCACATTTCCCGCAAATCCTTAAATTATAGGGATAGCATCCCCCCCATTAGGTATATAGGGCACTGAAGCAGATAGGGGCCACAGGCAGTATATATGGGGGAAGGCAGATATAGGGGGGGGACAGGCAAATATAAGGGGGGGGCACAGGGAGGGATATAGGGGCACTGAGGCATAAATTTGGGGCCCAAGCAGGTTATAGGGGCCACAAGCAGTAATGGGGCCAAAAGGGTAATAAGGGGGACTGAGGCAGTATATAGGGCCCCAAGAAGGGAAAAGGGCCACAAGAAAGGGATAAGGGGACTGAGGCAGTATAGGGGGGCACTGAGGCTAATGGGGCACTGAGGGAGTATATGGGGCCACAGGAGGGATATAGGGGGCCCCACAGGTAAAAAGGCCACAGCGGGAATAGGGCCCAAAGGCAGGGGATTTTTTTGGGGCCACAGCAGGCATTTTAGGGGCCACACAGGGATTATAGGGCCACAGGCAGGGAAATGGGGGGACAGGGGGGGATATTGGGGCCCAGGCAGGATAATGGGGCCCCAGGCGGGGTTATAAGACCACGGCAGCATTATAGGGGGACAGACAGGGAAATTGGGGGCCACGGGCGTATTGGGGGCCACAGGCAAACATTTTTAGGGGCACAGCAGGGGTTGGGGCCACAACGTGGATGGGGCCACAGCAGGGAAAAATGGGGGCCACAGACAGGGGAGGGGGGCCCAAAAGGGGGAGGGGGGCCCCAAGACCGGGTAGGGGGGCCCCAAAACAGGCATTAAAGGGGACGAGGCAGGGAAACCTTTTTAAAAAAACCCAAATACTCACCTTAACCCCCGGGGGCGCCCCTCCTCTTCTGTCCTCTTCAGCCCCCGCGCTCCTCCGGGAGCCCTCGGCCACGGCCTTCCGATGGCCCCGAGGAGAGGGGCGTTCGATACACACGTCATCACGACGCTGCCGGGTGAGGGGGCCGGGCCGGGCGGGGCCTCAGCCGTGAGGACCCGGCGCCCCCGGGTGTGTCGGCACTGTCTGCGGGGGAGGGAGCGCTCGCCTCGCTCCCCAGAACCCGCAGTCAGTGCGCCCCGGACGCACATGCAGCTAAAGGCCAGTCGGTGCCCAAGCCCACGGCAGCGGGCCCGGGGCCCGGGAGACTCGGGGACAGGGGGTTTTTATTTTGGGGCCCACCCCAATAAAAAACCTAAAACGACGCCCCTGGATTCTCATCCTTTTTTTGTGTCTACCCTTTTTTTTCTGATGCTTTCCCTAAAGTCTTCATGAGAGAGATTCAAATGCTAAATAAAAGTAAGGGTAAAGTATAAAATGACATGACCATAGTATGCGGGTTCTGAAGTATATTTTGTATATAAAAATGTGTAACCCCCCTTTTGTGACGGTACTGCCTTTAAGGTCCCGCTCACTTTTGGGGGATGTATTGTGATTCATGTACCTTTTTATTGCAGGAACAAAGGGGCTAGGATTGGCTCTCTTTGGGGGTTGAGGCAGGAACTGACTGCAATTGACACTGTGCCCCTTTTACTAACATCTAGATCCCCAGTAAATACAACCAAATTTAACCCCAAGATCTGCCTTCAGCCCTGCCTAACACCTGGACGATTCCCCGCTGTCTTTTAAAACATGGGAGGTGCATATCCTCTGTCGGTGGCAAAGTTTTTTGGTGTTGCTGCCTAAGGGTATGTTCACACGGCTTATTTGGATGCTATTTTTTGGGGCGCGGTTTCGAGCGTTCCTTCCCAAAACAGCTCCAAAAACCCCCATTTTTTTTTATTGATTCCTATGTAAAACCTTTATATTCACACACACGAGAATTTTCGCCTTCTTTGAAGTCTGAAAAAAAAGTCATGTCAATCTTAAGCTGGTTTTTGACCATGTTTAGGCGTTTCCTGATGCTTTTTTTAGTGTTTTTCAGCAGATTTTTTGACCTAGCTATTAAATTGTACGGGGGAAAAACCTCATTGAAAACCTTGTTCAAAACCTCACCCAAATCCTCATCCAAAAATGCGCAGAGAAACGCCTCAAAAACCCCTTCTGAAAAGCGGTTTAAAATGAGGTTTTTGGGTTTTTGGGGCGGAAAAACTCCGAAAACCACATAAAAAAAACCGTGTAAGTACCCTAAAGGGTTTTTGTCTTCCAGGGCCCCAGCTGCCCCCAGGTCAGCGTAAGTAACAGCTTCACTTCTAGAGCAGCCTTTGAGCACGACAGGGATAGAAAAAAAGCTATAACTGGTAAATGGGCAAAAACTGAAAAATGTAGCTGGTCATTAAGGCCCTTTTCAAGCCTGCTGCTTAAGTGCATGGCCATCAGTTTTACACTGATTGACATAATACACTGCAATACATAAGTGGTGCAGCGTATTATATGATCAATCAAATAAAGTGAAGGAAAATTACAGCTTAGTTAATAGTGAAAATATTTTTTAGGCACAAGCAAAAAAAAATTTAGAAGGTAATGGTACAAAAATGACTGTTTATTGTAACTCAAAGTTTTTATTGTTAAAGCATTTTTTTTAAAATTTTGGTTATAAATGCAGGGAAATTAAGAATTATAAAAAATATTGAAAGTGATATGAAAAATTAAAAAGAAATAACCAAAAATTCTTAAAAAAATGTGTTTAACATAAAAACGTGAGTTAAACAATAATTATTTTTTGATGACACATTCACTTTAATATACAAAGAAAAACAAAGGTAGAATTATTGTTTTTGATACATATATTTTATATTTTTTTTGTATATAGCTAAAGAGTGGAGCCCAAGAATAACGCTCTCTGGTGGGCCCAAAGTACTCCTGTCTGACACTGATCACACCCTACAGATATTTCTTATAGCATATATAGCACATCTCTATACAATACCATCTATTCCTGTACATTACATGTAAAGATCCGTATTCAATAAATAGATATAGAGTAAAAGAACAGTCATCTGGGCTGATGTAGACTCATATCAAAATTGCTCTGCTCTTTACAGTATTTCTATGCTGTGGTCGTAATTCTTCCAGAGAGAAGTATAATTTTTATTAATAATTTTACCTGGAATCTCAACAATATAGATCAAGCCTGACACAAACAAGCAAATGTATCTTGTTCCAAAATGACATGTCTATGATTTCCTATAACCAAGAAATGTATCAAGTATTAGAATTCTGCAAAATGTTGTGCAAAGAACACAACCAGTTATTCATACAATTGAGGTTTGATAATAATTAGTGATTTAATTTCTAAACTAACAAACTAGTTTTTAAATAGAATTTGTTTCTAGTAACATTAGTATTAAAATGTACAAAGAAGTTTAGGAACATTTATTCAGTATGATAATTAACCATTGTTATACAATAACTCAATTAGGAAACTGCTGGAAAACCGATAAAAGACACATAGTAAAAATGATGAGTAAAATCAAGTAAAAACCCGATCGTTGACCCATTAAAAAAATGGGGCATGTAAGCATTTTCCCAAAATTTTAAACGCAAAAGACTCCTTTTTTATAAAAAAAAGGTAAAAATAAAACCCTATTTATTGGTCGAAGTTTCACGTTACTTTATTTTAAGGAAGTGTTTATTTTGTACGTAACTTCGACCATAAATACCCGGGATTTTAAAACCTTTTTTTTTTATTTTTTTCCTTTCACTGGATCCTTTTGGGGCTAAAATTTTGGAAAACCCCAAAGCTGTTTGGGTTTTTTTTGGGGCAACTATCAGGGGGTTTTCTTGATTTTACTCCCTTTTTTCCCCTGGATTCCTCCCTTTGGGAAGGGACCAGGACAACCGGGGAACCCGCAGCAAGTCCCTTCCCCGATGACAAACCCCGGAAATCGCTTAAAAAAGGGGAGTTTTTTGCCCCCCAAACAGCCCAACGGCACCCGGTTTAGCAGATCATTTAAAAACTTTCCCTTATTACCATTGGTTTTGCCATGTAATAAAAGAAGGGGGCGCTCCCTTTTCGGCTTTTTTTTTTTTTTGCCCCTCATACAGATAGTAAAAATTATGCAGTATTACTTGCACATTGTGGTGGACTCAAAACTAAAAAAGAGCTCAATAGAGCCCTCAAACAGAAGTCCCCCTCAATAATTTTTTCGAAAAGTTTAAGCAACTAAAAAAAAAAGTTTTTGACTCACAGGTTTTTAAAAGATTCCGTTTATTTTTAAAAAAAAAAGAAAGTAAGAAAACCTGATGCCCCACCCAAAAAAAAAACCAAACTCAACTTTCTCCAGAAAAACACCTTGAAGTGAATGGACATGATGGGAGAAAAAAAGGGAGGGTTTAGGGTGAATTTCCCTAAAACAAGACAATTTGGGAAAGAAAAACTAACCATAACAAACCCGGAAAACTTTCCCTAGACTGACCCCAAAAACAGAAACCAGATCCTGTTCTGTACCCAAAACTATAAATGACCCCCAAAACAAAGAAAAATTGGGAAACAAAAACTACCTTTAAAAAAAATTTTTTTCCCGATACTTTTTCAAAAAGGGAAACTTAATCCAACAAAACCAGAGATCAGAGAAAAAAAAGTGATTTTGGGTTTCCCAACCAGTTATTTAGAGGCCTTCAACAGAATATTAACAAGTTCATAGCCACAAACTCTAAAGGGAAAAGCAATTTGGGAAAAGCAATCCCAAAGAGCCTAGGCTCTGCAACATGGTTAAAAAGAAAGTCAAAGAACATGACCCGCTGCGGGGTTAAAACCCCTTAAACAACCAAATCAGAACACTGATGCAGAAGACTTCAGCATGGCTGTGATATCATAGCTTAATTAAGGCCATTGAAAATGTCGAGATAATCCTTGCTGATCAGCTGATCGTAACAAAGGTAACCAGTTCAATGGCACTGGACAGAAGTCCCTTGAGATGTGCTGTTAATATAACATTGTAGGATTCAATAATTAATTACAACTACTTAGGTCATCAGCAAGCACTAGCATTCAGCAACTAAACATGACATTTGTGATTAATCTTTTTTATCATCTATGTTGCACATATTTAGAAATCTCTAATTCCTAGCATAAATAATTACCATGCTCTCCATTTCACACAATATGCATCAAATAAGTTATCTTTCAAGCCAGGCTGATCTAGGCTTGGTGAACATATGGAATAAAAAAACATAGAAATGGAGCACTATGATACTTCCCTAAGATTTTATAATAGCTTTAACTATTGTTATATTATCTACGCTATTTATTAAAAGTTTTTGCAAATTTTGTATGTGTATACTATACGGTGTCAGGCCTGGCAGAAAACGTATCAAAATACTACCAAATAGTAATCCATAAAATACTGGAATGTTTCAAATGCTATATTTTGTACAACCTTTTTGTAAGGACAAAACAACTATATATATCCAGACTCAATTTGGATGCACAGGTGAACATTTAGCATTTGGTAAAAAATGACTAAAAAAGGATACGTCAACTCTTCTAATGAGTTGACATTTTGTGAGAGCTGGGCAATTTGTTTTTACTGTTCTTCCATTTTATCCCAGTCTGACAAACAAATCAATACATTGCAAATGCAGAATAAACCAGCTTTAACTCCTGAGTGACCACCAATACACCCTTTTTAAACCAAAGGGTGCTAGATAAAGCCGGGGACTTTTTTAAAAAACTAGAACTGAAAAACCCCCTAAATTTTAAAACAGCCCCCCGGGATCCCAATGTTGCTATTGACTGCAGGGTTTTTCCCTCCATCAAAATTTTGGGCCCATCTTTGAAATACCTTTGCGGGGTCCCCTTTAAGTTTATACTAACCCCGGAGGTGGGGGAAACCCCCAATTCTGCCTCAAGTAAAATCTATTAACCCAACAAGGTAAGCCATAAAAAAATATATATTTTTTAAGGGTTAGGTAGGGGGGTTGGCCCGCCCTCCTGGGAAACGGGCCCAGCACAGCGGGAAACAAAAGTAAAAACCCCAACACGGAAATTTTCTTTTAAAAAACGCCCCAAACAGATTTTTTTTGCAAGAAAGTGGAAACAAAAAAAAAACAAACAAAAAAAATTTCCTAGGCCAGCCCCGGCCTAACTAAACAATAGGAAATCCCCCTCTAATACAAATCCCCGGGCTTAAAAACCAGTCACTGAACACAACAAATTACTGTCCCAAAACGGTGGGGGCCCCCCCAAAAAAAGGTTTTTGGCAAAATAACCTTTTCCCGGGGTGAGAGAGTGTGTGTCTCCACCCCCTGCCTTATTGAGGAAGACACACCTAAACCTAACAGGCACCCAAGACCCACTGCCCATTTTGGGGTTGGGACCCCCCCTTTTTGCAACCCCACTCCAGAAAAACCAGCCCTTTAAAAAAGGGGTTTTTAAAACTAAACCCGTATATAGAGATCTTTTAGATCTTTTGACTCTTCTCTATCTGGGTTGCGTTTTAAACCTGACTAAGGAATCTTGGGCAATCCCTGAATATTTTTCCCTCTAGGACCGGGTCCAGACACTCTGTCACAATATAAAATATAAATATTATATATAAAATTATATATATAAATATATATAAAATTATATATAAAATTATAAAATTTTAAAAATCGGGGGCTTGCTAGGCCCCAAAAACACCCCCGGGTTTTTTTGGGGGCCCTTTAAAATTTTTTGTTGGGGTTGGGCTAGGGCACCCCCGCCATTTTTCAACCACATTTAAAAACTGGGTTTTTTTAAATGTATTTTTACAGAAAAAAACTTTTTTTTTCCCCGTCACTAATTTTTTTTGCACATTCCACACAGATCCCTTCCATCTCCCACATTTCACTGCAAAATTTAAAAATCAAGCTGACAAATTTCATTTTAAAAAACCTCCCCACCTTTTGTAAGACAGTGAAAATCCCAAAAAAATAAGTCAACAAAAATTCACCTATAAAAGGAGCAAATTCCCCAGACAATCATGTTACTAAAAAAAACTCCAAAAAAACCCCAAGACCCAAAAAAATTAGGAAATTGTCCCCAGGGAAAGGGGTTTTTTTCCACCGGTTTTTTTTTTCAGCCGTTTGCTTTTTTCCAGACCGCCTGAAAAACCTTTCCGAAAATTACACAATTTTTCTCTATGGAAAACCCTTTAAACGGGTCCCCCATTTGCCCGGGGTTTTCCGCCCCGGGGTTTTGCCGCCGGGTCCGGCGAAAAACTTTTGAGCAACCCCAAAACTTCCCGCCCCTTTTTTTTGGACGAAATATTTTGCTTCCCCAAGGGGAGGGGGGAGGTTTCCTTCTCCGCTCTCGCGGAAAAAAAGCCGTCCCCCCCCCCCCGGGGGCCCGTGGGGACGGGCAAAAAACCCAGGACAAATCCCGGGGCCGGGAAAACCCGGCCGGGGTACCCAATCCTAGGCCAGGGGGATGCCCCTTACTATTTTAAGGAAAAAATTTAATTTCCTCCCATTCCCTGCCCCAAAAGCGACCCCCAATGGGGGAAACAAACATTTGTCCCATATCCCCCACCCCAAAAAGGGGGTTGACCATATACTAGATACTATTTTATGTGGGGCTCGGGAGAAATAAAAATGTTTTAAAAACTGTATTTTACATTTTTTGACTAAAGGGAGACGCCTCTGAAAAGTTGTTCTATTTCCCTTTTTCTTCCCCAATCCAGCCCAGACGCCAAATTGACGTTTTCTCCCATCCAAACTCTTCACTGAAAAAATTTACAAAACAAAAAACCTTTAGACCATCATTTTTTTCCCCCCATTTCTCTACCAATTCCTATACCCTAAAAAAAACCCCCAAAAACAATAGTCCCCCAAAATTTTTAAATAATTACCCCATTGTAGGTAAATTTTGCCCCCTGTAGCCAATAGTAGCCCACTGTAGCCAGGGTTTTTGCCCTATAGCCGGTTTACCCCCGCCATCGTAGCAGGTTACTAGCCCCCTTTTGGGAGTAAAAAATGCCCCCTTAAAAACAATAATATCCTCATTAAGGGCCCGGGTTTCTGTCCCCTTAGCAAGGTAAAAATGCCCCCCTTTAAACCAGGGTAATATCCCCCCCTTTTGCCAATAAAAAGCCCCCCTGAGCCATGTTAAAATGCCTCCTTTAGCCAAAAAAATATTCCCCCTTTTTGCCAAAAAAAATAAAGCTTTCCCCCTTTGCCATACTTTTTTCCCCCCTTTGCCAGTACTTTGCCCCCCTTAGGCCAGTACTTTGGCCCCCTTTGCCAGTACTTTTTCCCCCCCTTTCCAGTAAATTTGGGCCCCCCTTAGCCAGTAAATTTGCCCCCTTAACCCCTTTAAAATGCCACCCTCAGCCAGTAATAATTTCCCCCAAACAAACCAGTAATATCCCCCCCCAAAACCCTTTAAAAGGGCCCCCCCTAGCCAATTTAAAATGCCCCCCAAAGGGCCCTTAATAGCCCCCCTAAACCATTAATAAAGCCCCCCTAGGGCCCTTAATAAAAACCCCCCATTTGCCATTAAAAATGCCCCCCCCTTTGCTAATAAAAAAAAAAAATAAAAAAAACCTACTCACCTCAGCACGGTCCCCCGCCAATTTCCCGGTTTCCCTTAGACTTGAAACGGGTTTAAATAGCGTGATTTCCTCAAACCCCCTTACGCCGCTTGTGGGGCCCCGGGACCTCATAGCCGGCATAAAACCCGGGATAAGCCGGAGACCCAGCATCACAGGGGGGGGATGAAAGGGGGTGCGTCACTCCCCCTGCGGGGGCCCCCCCAAAAGTGTAAATTTTCACGCTTATCAAGCGGCGTTTCATACAGGGGGGAAGACAGGACGGGAAAAGAAACCGGGCCCCCCTACTTCCCCGAAAATCTGAAAGCACGGGCCCCTGTGAAATGGCCGGCAGTCCAAAGGGTTGGGCGGGCCCGTGCCCCCCACCCCCAAGGGAAAGGGGCGCTCCCAGGCACACGGCAGCAGCCTTGGGGCCGCAGACATTCGGGGCACAGGCAGAAAATTTTTTCGGAGCTCGTGTTCCAATAAAACTGCCCACGACGCCCCATATATATATAATATAAATTATAAGTAGAAAGGGCAATTTTCTCAAAAATTCGATTTTTGACTTTTGCCGGGGTTTTCCCACCAAAAATTTGTTTTGGGGTCCGAATTGGGTTCGGGACAATCGCTTTAAAAAAAAAGCAAATTTTCCCGCTGAAAAGAGCCTGCAGGGTGCTGTAATGTTTGTGCATGCCCTTAAATTTTGCAGAGGGACTTGGGTTTTTGGGCTTCATACAAAGTTGTGGGTTTAGTTTGACCCCCCATAGACGCCGGGCCCCTCTTAAAATCCTTCACTTTAAAAAACCCGGTCACAAAAAAGGGCAAAAAGAAAAAAAACTGAAACGGGGAAAGTAGCCTGATAAAGTCATTTGGGAGCGACACTGAAAAAAAAACAACTGAGGGGGGGTACAATCCTAACCCATAGCTCAAAAAACACAGTAAGGTTAAAGGTTTTCCGGGGGGCCACCACAGATCGCAGCACAGTAAGGGGCCACAGCAAGGGGTCACCCCTGCAGGCCAAAGCATCCGGTTTTTCATCTAAACCGGCCATTTTTGACCAAACACTAGGGCACACACTTTCTCCCAGATGACACTGACCAAAACCCCGCCAAGAGTCGGTGGTTTTAGTCACACACAACCCCTTTTTTTTCATGGGCCCCGGGGGCAGGGGAAGGGCTTTTCACCTGTCCTCAACCCACCCCCTGTCCCATTCGCTTCACCCTAGCCAAAAGAAAAATACTATGTGCCGTCCCCCTCTGCCAAACCCCTAAACAGCGAGGAAACCAAATATTTTAAAGGCAGTTGGGAACAAAGGGGGGGGGGAAGACATCCGCTGCTTTTTGCCCGAAGCGGGCCCAAAAAGTGAGGAGGGGAGTTACAATGGGGGGTTTTTGTTTCGAACTGTCCCGGGTTTGGGACAAACGAAAAAACCGTTAAAGGGCAAGGCAGTGTAGGCAAACAAATAAACGGGTGTAAGCCGACTGCAAAATGGGGCCGGGGGAAGGGAGGCCCTCTGGGACAAGTTAATTTTGGAGGGCCCTAATTTTAAAAAAGGGATAAAAATGCCCCCCAAACCCGGGAAAATTCCCCGTCCACCCTTGCCCCCTTTGCCCCCTTTTTCCCCCTGGGATAATGGGGCCCCACCCCCAACCCACCCTTTTTCCCCGCCCTGGAAGGGATTCCCCTTAACTTTAAAATTAAGTTTTTTGGAGACGGGAGAGAAAAGGAGGCCTTTTTTGGGCGACAGACAATCTGGGATCTTTTAAAATAAGATTTTAAAGTCCCGGGGCCCGGGGATTTTAAAATTGGGTGGTTTGGGCCCCAAACTGGGGGTTTTTTTAAAACCATTTTGTTTTCATCACTGACCCCCGATCAAAAGTGTACAAGGGTTTTAACATTTTCATAGGGGGAATTTTGGAGAGCAGCACAGGCAGTTTGGCCCCAGCCTAAGTCGTATTAACCCCAATTTTGCCCGGTCCCAGAAATTAGCGGGACAGGGACTCCCCCGGGCAGCGGCGGTAACAGTCATCATTGGGAGCGCTTTGGGGGTAAAATCACCTACCTCCCGGGGGTGTGCCAGTTTTTTGCTAAACACCAAAGGGGCGAACAGACTATAAGTCGAATTTTGTGGCCCGAAAAAAAAAAGTGTGACCAGGGACCAAACGTTAGGAAACCCCGCCGGCCCGCATCAAAAATCATTTCATTTTCACCATCCCGGGTTTTAGATGTGGGGTCCCCTTTTTGTCCCAAACAGCCCGTAGCACCCAGTGCACCCTCCCCCTTTCAAAGGGAGTCAAGGCTTCACCAAACCCCTGCCGAAACAAAACCCGTCTATTACAAACATCTACCGGTCCAGAAAACTCCCTTGCCCCCAGCACTCATGGGCCAGCAGCGTTTTCCCCAGAAAGAAATTTCCAAGAGACAGCAGTAAAGCTCAGCCATCCCTAAGTGCAGAAGCGACCTTGCTCCTGTCCCCAAATTTTTTTGGGACTGCAGCCCCCCCCTTTTCAAATGGTGGACTCTGCGCAAATTTAAAGAACGGCCAAAGGGAAAAATTGGGGGAAATTTACTTTAGCCATTAAAAACGACACGTAAAACGAAACTCCGGGAGTTCCCAAAAGGCAGCCAACCGGGCAGGCCGGGGGAAATTCGAGGTCAGGAAACATACCCAAAGGTTTGGGTACACACAATTGGAAAAAAAAATGAGGGAACCCGGGGGAAAAATTTATGAAAAAGGAAAAATAAATTAACAGGGGGAGAATTTATTTAACAGGAATAAATAAATAAACGGGGAAATTGATGAACCCAAAATAAAATTTTATTTAAAAGGGGGGAAATTATTGAACAAGGAAATAAAGGCCATTAAAAGATTTTTTTATGATCCCAATTTGGAAAAGGATGATTCCCCCCGGGCCCAACGAAATCACACACCGGAAAGGAAATGCTCAATCAGGTTGTTTAAGTCTTTCACCCATTCTCAAAAACATTCAAAAAAATGCCAGGAAACTTTGCATGCACTTCAGCCGTTCTTACACCACCAATCAAAACCCTCCTTTTGCTGCAGCGGGACACCGGCCTCCCCCCCAACAAAGGCTGAAATTTACATTTCCAAACGGTGGAAAAAACCAGCCCCCCAAATTTGAATGAAATCTATAACAAGAAAGTGCTATTAATGGTTTTTATTGATGATCCAACGGACAGGAGTAAAACCCTTTTGTAATTTTAATGTCCCGATCAAGGCAGATCAAAGCGTTTAAAACCCCCGCCGTTTTCTCAGGCCCCCTTTTATCGGACTGCTTTTTTGGCAGTCGCCAGGACGCGGGATGAAGAACTTTAAATTTCCCCTGCTTTTTTTTGTTTACAGACAGTCGGTAAAATGGGGTACACTGGGCCACCCCAAGCGATGCCAATACCACCGCCAGGGAGCGGGATCTAAGTAGGTCCCGTTTTCACCAGAAACCCCTTCAAAGCGGGATATACTTGCGGGGGCGGGAGTCTACCAGGTCCTACCCCTGACGTGACTTTCTTGCGGTGGAGCCAAGTTTTAAAACGTGGTAAAAGAATCATCAGGCAGGCTCTAGTCAAAAATTTAGGCCAACAGGGCAGGGCAGGCGGGGGAAAACGAGGTTAAAGGGAAAGTAGCAAAAAAGGCCGGGACAAAGGCCAAAAGGAACTGTGAAAAGGGAAATTGATAAAAGGGAAAAAAATAATTTTCCCGGGTAAACTTTTAAAAAGGGGGAAATTGATGAAAAGGAATAAAATATTAACGGGGGAAAATTTTAGAATTTGGGGGGAAAATTTATTAACAGGAAAAAGGGGAGGGGGCCCCCCTTTTTTCTTTCAAACCAGTTTTTTCAGCATTTTTTCTTTTTCTTCTTTTTTTTTTTTCTCCCCTTCCCCTTTTTTTACTGTATTCCATCAACAATGGGATAAATTTCAAAATAACACCTAAAACAAATTTCCGTAGTTATGGTCTCCTTCCCGGTTTTTTTAAGTTCCATACCCATTTGAACAAACTGGGTAATGCAAAAAATGGATTCAAACCACCATGTTTAAACTTCATGATGAAATTTTCACTGCGTTCTCCCCAATGGCCCTTTTTTATGGGAGAGGCTTTCCGCTCGCCAAAAAACCCCCAGGGCCCCCTCTCCACATCAATACGCAAAACCCGGGGATTTTGGCCCCCATTCTCTTTGCTGCCAAGTAGCTGCTGACTGCCCTCCTCAAAATTTTTTCATCCCACTGAAAAGTGGCGCTGAGCCCCCGAAACCCCATAGTATCTCGGCTGAGGGAACTGGGGTTTGGGGGCCGGTTTCGGGTTGAAACAGATGAACCGCTAAGGGCTGTTCCCCGGGGCCCTGCCAACTAAGGGTTGTGTCTGACGTTCCCAAACCCATCTTTGGGTGGGGTTTTTTTCAATTCCCTCGGGAAAGGGAAATGGAAAGAAACCCATTTTAAAACCCAAACAAAAACCATTGGGGTTTCGAAAAAACACACGGCCCCCTAGATAAAAGCGCAGTTCTGGCCTCACCGAGGTTTACCCCCGCTGCGATTCCCCCCTTTCTTTTGCTGCGACCTTGGGGCCCGGGAAATTTTTTGCCAACTTCCCCTCACAGGTGAAAAAGCCCCCCTCTCTGTCTGACATACTGTTTGTTCTAAAAAGTAAAAGACAACCCGTTTGATGAAATATCTGTAAATGGGAAAATTTCAAAACCCGTAAATTTTAAATCCAAAAAGAACCCCCTAATAAGCCCTTTTTTAAACCCTTGGATATAAAAGCGCTCCACCCAAATGGCCAGGAAAAATTTACTTTTATGTCCGTTTAAAAACACTTTTGTATTTTAAATGAAAGTAAAAGTACCCAAAAAGGGTTAATTAACCTTTTGGAAAAAAAATTTTGCTACAGAATTTTTTCTTTTGGGGGTGAAAAAAAAACGTTTCTTTTACTGAATACAACTGCAGAAAAAAACTTAGTTTCCCCTTTGGGTGTTTAAAAAGCCCCAAAAGAAATATGCTGCCCCAAAAATTTTCCACTTTTTAGCGTGTTAAAAAAGGTTTTGTATTTTTTTTTTGGGACACAACAACGAAAAACTTGTAATTAACCTTCGGTTATGAAAATGCTACAGGCAAATTTTTTTTCTTTTTTTGGTTTAAAAAAGGGAAATTTCTTTTAAATCACCACAGCCGCAGAACAAAAGCTTAATTAAAACCCCCTTTAAGTAAATTTCGCAAAAAAAATGACAACCAAAAAAGAAGGTATTTTTGGGTTTTAAAAACCTTTTTTTCCTTTTAAATGAATAAAAACAGGGAAAAGGCTTTTAAAAACACCCTTTTATATCCCAAATTTTCGTGAGCAGAAGGGAAAAAAATTAAAGCACTGCATTGGACCACACTGGACCAGTTTTCCCAAAACCCCACAAAATCAGAATTAAAACTAAAGAAGCAGTCCCCTGAGACAAGCTTTTTGACCCCCCCCCCCAAAAACCGCCTTTTATAAAAAGGGGAGTTTTTTTTGTATTAGATATAAACAGCCCCCGGCAGCCCCCTTCCCTACTCATACAGTGAGAGCGGTATGAACCCCACGCACAGAATCCCCCGGGCTCTTTATTTGGGTTTACCTCTGCACATTTCCATGCAGGCTATTCCCTTTTTCCTCCCAAGTTCTTTGCCCCATGTAGCGCCATGTGCTCGCAGCCATTTTATCAATTAAAAGTACGCTTCGTTCACGCGAATCACCCCAAACTTCGACTTCATTCAGAATCGAAGTTTTCCTGAAATTCTAAACGAATTCCACTTCGTTAGAATCAATTCGCCCATCTCTAATTATATGTATAATTCATATATAGTATACATTTGCTATTGCACAAATTGTATTATGGTGGAGAATAACGTTTACTATAACGTAAAGCGTAAAAAACCAAGTCAATCAATAAGTTGTGTGTACTGCAAAAGGGTGTATAAAAAATAAATGTATTCGAAAAAACAAATCCTTTGTAGGTTATTTTTCAGTCCTGCTTTAAAAAAGGATGAGGACGAAGAAAGATATATCGCCACCAAAATACATGCGGTTTATACAACCTAAATTTTTATTATTGCAAAAATGAAGAAAAAATTGTTCGCCCAAAGGAAACTTTTGTAAACATATATTTTTGGGCCAAGAGTTATCGAATTTCGCTGATCTGTGTTTCAGGAAAAAGATAACCTTTTGGGAAAATTTTTGCTGAAAGGGGGGAATTCACAGACTTTTCACCCATTTAAATCAATGCCCAAAACCATGTAATTTGGGGTCAAGTACCCAAAGGGGTCAGAGTTTTTTTTTTGTATGGTCTTTTTACTGAAGAAGGGCTTATTCCGGCGCTTATCTCACAACTGCAACTTTCCACACTACCCTTTAAGACTTTCTAGCTGGGGTGAGAAGGGAATTGGGACAATCATTCTAAGCGGGGCAATAATCACATCAAGTTTTAATATAGTTTTTTAAAAATTTGAAGGGGGCCACATATCAAATAATCATAGCAAAAAGGGGAATTTCTACAGAAAGAAAAAACCCACCAAGTGAATGTTCTATCTTTTTCTGGAAGTAAAGAGAGTGAAAAAAACCGCCACCTTTGCTGCCCAATTTAGGTAGTATTTGGGGTTTAGATGGTTAAAATTTTTAAAATTTTTATAAAAAAGAAAAAAAAAAAATAATAAAAGGGAGTATTTTTTTTAAAATTTTGTTTAATTTTTTTTTTTGAAAAACCTGCTATAAAGTTTAAAAAATTAATCAAGTGTTAAAGGGTTAAAAAATTTTTTTAATGGGGTTTGGGGAAAAAAAATTTTTAAAAAACCCCCCTTCTCAAAGTGTTTTCTTTTGCCCCTTGTCTGAGAGCAGAGTTTCTGGGTTCTGGGAGGCATGAGTGGCTCAGAAAGGGGAATCTCCTTTTTGGGGAGAAAAATATAGGGTGGGGGATTTGAAATTGCCTTTTTTCACGGCCCTAACATTTGCTAGACATTCTCTCAGATGAGGGGCAAAACACCAAACAGCTGTAGCAGAGGTTTTGCTGGGTTGGCTAACATCCCTTTTGCTTTTCCAAAAACTCATGAGTCAGAACAAATTGAGGGTTTGTTACATCCAATAGAGGGGGACTAGACTCCCACCTTTTTCAAATCCCCTTTTTATCCTAGCTATAACATACACATAGACATACAGGTCTTGTGCGGTTAAGGTTATAGTCTGCATCTGCATCTGTGGTGGTCTAAGCCACTGGTTCTCTACCTGGAGTGTAGTATCCCAGGGTTTTGACTTCATTTTTGGGGGGATGACCCAAAAAATTAATCTTTAACTGCCTAATTTTGCAATATGTTCATTTTCTTTGCTTGGCATCGATAAAATAACAGTACTTAACATTCGACCTTGTTAGGAACGCTGATCTTTTCCTGAGTTACTGCTGCCTCCGCCACCTGCCCTAACCCAACTTCTGCTGCAGACCTTACAAGTGATCACAATATTGATTCCACAGAGGCAGAACACACAATGACATTCAGTGACTTTCAATGACTCTTTTCTGTAG